>PVIW01001062.1:10024-153104 GCA_004026585.1 Noctilio leporinus | reverse complement strand
AGAATCACAGCATTGGAAATAATTCAGAGGGTTATCAGTGGGGAGAGGGAAAGGGGAGAATGGGGAAACAGTACAGGGATTAAGAAGTCTAATTGCTAGGTACAAAATAGACAAGGGATGTTAAGGATAATATAGGAAATGGAGAAGCCAAAGAACTTATATGTATGATTCATGGACATGAACTAAGGATGCGGGAAATTGCTGGAGAGAAGGAGGTACTGAGCAGAAAGTGCCAAACAGGGAAATATTGGGACAACTGTAATAGTATAATCAATAAAATATATTTTTGAAAAAGAAATTTCTTTTTAAGCTCTTACTAATTACAGATATGTATTATATGTATTATATGAATAGACATTCATCCATTTCTTCATCAAATATTTATGAGTATGTGACGTATACAAATTTCTGTTCTATGTGCTTTTTGCATCACTGAGTGAAACAAATTTCCTGCCTTGATGGAGTTTAATTTTATTTGTGTTGGAGGGAGAAATGTGGTGAAATGCTACGTAGTAGGAAATGTGGGTGAATACAGAATATTCTGCTCTACTCTTGTAAATTGTGAGATAACACAAATATTTGCTGATGAGAATTGACCGAACAGAAAGAAAATGAAGATACAGAGACATACCAATTGCAAAAGTAGATGACAGTTGAGTTCAGTGCATAAGTAGAGAGGTTGTTATTACACATACTGGTCATGCATAGTAAGAATAAATTTATATTTAAGGTAAGAGATACATATTTATCGTTGGTGGTGGAAGAGCTGTTTCTATTTTATTTTTTACTAAAATCCCTGTAATACTCATTGTAACTCTAGTACTTGAACTTTAAAATGTGATTTTAATCTCTGGAACAGATTATCTTTAGATGAAGATTTTGACTTTTAATACTTGTCTCCAACAGGAGATACTTGATATCAACTATGAGACACCTGCTTCCAGCAATGTGGCTCTCTCAGTATTTTGAAAGATATTTTTTTAAAAACAACTAAGTTCTGGGTAATATATAACTTTTGGTCCATTCTCAGGCTTTCTAAAAATAGAAGACATCTCTAAATTTCTAAAAATGGATGAAAAATTATGATCTAGAGGAGTGTCAAGCAAAATGCAACCTTTAAGCCAAATCTGCATTTCTATTTGTTTTTTGCAAATATGTTTTATAAATTTTATTACATTGTGGTTTCATATGTTCAGCACAGTGGTTAGACAATCATATGCTATACAAAATGTCCCACCTGATATTTATAGTATTCAAAAGGTACCATACATAGTTATTGCAATATTAATGACAATATTCTTTATGATGTACTTTGCATGCTTATGACTATTGTGTAACTACCAATCTATACTTAATCTCTTTACCATTTTTACCCAGTCTATAAACTCCATTACCCTCTGGCAACCATCACTCTGTTCTCTATATCTATGCCTGTTTCAGTTCCATTTGTTCATTGATTTTATTCTCTGAGTTCCACATATAAGTGAAATCATGATATTTGTCTTTCTCTGACTGATTGACTTCACTTAATACTCTCTAGGTCCATTCATAATGTCAGAGAACTGCAAATTAAAACCATAATGAGATACCACCTGTCAAAATGGCTATAATCAATAAATTAGCAAACAACAGGTGTTGGGAAGGATGTGGAGAAAAGAACTCTAGAGCACTGTTGGTAGAAATGCAGACTGGTGCAACCACTATGAAAAATATTATGGAGTTTCCTTTAAAAAAAATGGAACTGCCTTATGTAAATAAAATTTTATTTTAACAAAGAGAAACACATTATTTAATGTGTTATCTCTATAGATGCTTTCAAGCAAAAGACAGAGTTGAATAAATGCAACAATGACCATATAGCCTATAAAATTAGAAATATTTACTATCTGGTCCTTTACAGGAAAATAATAGTTTCAGGAATAATTCATAATTTCTGTATGTTTTGCATCTATTTTCCCCTCTATTTACCTCACACTGCTAGGGTGCACTTTTAACACATCAGTGTACCAATATTGATGCATTATTATTAACTAAAGTTTATACTTTATTCGACTTTTATGAGTTTTCCACTGTATCCATTTTTTGATCCCACAATATCATCCAGTATACCATGTTGCATGTATGAGTCATGTATCTTAGGATATATTTTTAGATTCCTTCTGGCTGTGACAGTTTCTCAGATAGTCCTTGATTTTACTTATCCTTTTTATTATTCATGCTATTACAGGTGTCCCACTTTTCCCTGTTGCCCCCCTCCAAATAGCCTACCTCCCACTTCCATAGTCAATCCGGACACCATTGTCTATGTCCATTTATTTTTCATGTGTGTTCTTGTTCTTTGACTAATTCCTTCACCTTCTTTCAGGCAGTCCCCACATCCTCCCACCCCTCTTACAGCTACCAGTGTCCATTTCCATTCAGGCTTATGAAAAAGGCAGGAAATGCTTCTCTTTTCTGCTGCATAGTATTCCATTGTGTAAATTTAATACAGTTTTTTTTGATCCACTCAAGTAAAGATGGGCCCTTAGTTGCTTCAAAAATTTTGGCTATAGTAAATAATGCTGCTATGAACATATGGGTGCATAAATTCTTTTGAACTGGTGCTTTGGGATTCCTAGGGTTTCCAGCAATGGAATTATTTGGTCAAAAGGCAATTCCATTTTTAATGTATTGAGGAAACTCCATACTGTTTTCCATAGTGGCTGCAGCAGTCCCCATTCCCACTAACAGGACACTAAAGTTTCCATTTCTCCACATCCTCACCAGCACTTGCTGTTTGTTGATTTATAAAAGATAGCCAGTTTAGCAGGCACAAGGTGATAGTTCATTGTGGTTAAAATTGGCATCTCCCTGTTGGCTACTGATGTTGAGCATCTTTACATATGTTTATGGGCAACTGTCTGTCCTTCTTGGAGAAGTGTCTATTCAGATCCTTTGCCTATTTTTAATTGGATTGTTTGTCTTTTTGGCATTGAGTCATATGAGTTCTTTATATATTTTGGAGATTAAATTTTGCCTAGTGTATCATTGGCAAATATGTTTTCCCATACAGATGGTTCCCTTTTTATTTTGTTAATGGTTTCTTTACTCATGCAGAAGCTTTTTAGTTTGATGTAGTCCCGTTTGTTTATTCTTTTCTTTATTTCCCTTGTCCTAGGGGATAAATCAGCAAAAATATTGCTATATAAGGTATCTGAAATTTTACTGCCTATGTTCTCCACTAGGACTTTCATGGTGGCATGACTTATATTTTCTTTTATCTATTTTGAATTTGTTCTGATGTATGGTGTTAGTTGGAGGTCTAATTTCATTTTTAGCATGTACCAGTCCAAATTTTCCAACACTGTTTATTGAAGTGACTATTTTTATTCCATTGTATGCTTATGGCCCCTTTGTCAAATATTAATTGAGCATAAACATATGGGTTTATTTTTGGGCTCTCTATTCTGTTACATTGATCTGTGTATCTATTCTTATGCCAGTACCAGACTGTCTTGATTACAATGGCCTTGTAGTATATTTTGATATTGGATATTGTGATTCTTCCAATTTTATTCTTTTTTCTGAAGGTTCCTGAGGCTATTCTGTGTCTTTTTTTTTTTTTTTTTTGGCTCCATATAAAGTTTCATAATGATTGGTATACATGAAATATGTCATTGGTATTTTAATGGAAATTGTATTGAATCTATAGGTTGCTTTAGGTAGTATGAAAATTTAATGATGTTACCCTTCCAATCCATGAACACGGTATATGCTCCCACTTATTTGTATCTTCCTCAATTTTTTTTATCAGTGTTTTATAGTTTTTCAAGTACAGGTCTTTTGCTTTCTTGGTTAAATTTATTCCTAAGTACTTTATTTTGTAGTTGTTGCTGTAGTAAATGGGATTTTTTCTTAGTTTGTGTTTCTGATAGTTCACTGTTGGTTTACAAAATGCTATCAATATCTGGATATTGATTTTTTTATACAGCTACTCTGCCAAATTCACTTATTTAGTCTAGCAGATTGTTTTTAGTAGAGCCTATAGGGTTTTCTAGGTTCACTATCATGTCATCTATGAATGACAGTTTACTTCCTCCTTTCCAATTTGGATGACTTTAATTTTTTCTTCTTGTCTGATCACTGTGGCTAGGACTTTCAATATTAAGTTGAATAAAAGTGGCAAAAGTAGACACCCTTGTCCTTTTCCTGATCTTAAGGGTAACATTTTTAGTTTTTCCCTATTGAATATGATGTTGACATTAGGTTTTTGTATATAACCTTTATTATGTTGAGGTATGGTCCCTCTATTTCCACTTTCCTGAGTGTTTTTACCATCAACAGGTGCTCTATTTTATCAAATGCTTTTTCTGCATCTATTGATATGATCATGTGATTTTTGTCTTTCATTTTGTTTATGTGATGGATCACACTTAACTTGCAAATATTGTACCATCCTTGAATCCCTGGAAAAATCCCATTTGACCATGGTGTATGGTCAAATTTATTGTATTGCTGGGCTTGGTTTGCTAGTATTTTGTTGAGGATTTCTTCGGCATCTATGCTCTTCAGAGATATTGGTTTGTGGTTTGCTTTCTTTGTTGTGTTTTTACCTGGTTTTGAGATTAGGACAATACTGGTCTCATACAAAGAGTTTGGGAGTCTCCTCTCTTCTTGATATTTTCTTGGAATAGCTTGAGGAGGATAGGTGTTAGTTCTCCTAATGTACAGTAAAATTTGCCTGTGAAACAATCCATCTGGTCCAGGACTTTTATGTGCCAAGAGTTTTTGATTAATGCTTCAATTTTGCTAGTTGATATTGGTTTATTCCAGTTTTCTGCTAATTCTTGATTCAGTTTTGAAAACTTCTTTGTTGCTAGAAATTTATCCATTTCACTGAGGTGATCCCATTTCTTGGCATATAGATGTTCATAGTAATTTCTTACAATCCTTTGTATTTCTGTAGTGTCACTTGTTATTTCTTCTATTTTTAGCTTTATTTATTTGGGTCCTCTCTCTTTATTTCTTGATGAGTCTGGTTTAGCAATTTTGTTTATCTTTCCTAAGAATTAGCTCCTGGATTAATTGATCTTTTGATTTTTTTTTTTTATCTCTATGTCACATAATTCTGCTTTGACCTTGATTATTTCCTACCTTTTACTCCTTATGGGCTTTGTTTGTTGTTTCTTTGGTTCTTTTAGTTATAAGGTTAGGTTGTTTATTGGAGATTTTTCTATTTTCTTTTGGTAGGCCTGTAATGTAATGAACTTCCTCTCACAACTGCTTTTGCCATGTCCAATAGATTTTAGGATATTGTGTGTTCATTTTCACTTGTTTACAGAATTTTTTTATTTCTTCCTTGATCTCATTGTTAACCCATTCATTATTTAATAACATCTTATTCAGCCTCCATGAATTTGAATGTTTTTGAGACTTTTCTCTTGAGGTTGATTTCTAGTTTCAGGGCATTGTGATCCAAGAAGATGCTTGATGTGATTTCAATTTTCTTGAATTTTTAAGCGTTATTTTGTGTCCCACCATGTGATCTATCTTTGAACATGATTCATGCACATTTAAGAAGAATGTATATTCTGCTTTTTTGTGGTGAAATATTTTGTAAACATCAATTAAGTGCATTTGATCTGGTGTGTCATTTTGTGCTGCTACATCCTTGTTTTTTTTTTGTCTAGAAGATATGTCTATGATTGACAGTGCAGTGTTCAAATTCCTTATAATGACTGTATCGCTGTCAATCTTTTTTTTTTTAATAAATAGGTATGTGATTTTATTTATTTTTAAAAGATTTTATTTATTATTTTTAGAGAGGGAAGGGAGAGAAGCAGAGAGGAGAGAGACATTAATGTATGGTTATCTTTCACCTGTCTTCAGTTATAGACCTGCCTGGAGACCTGGTTTGCAACCTGGTTATATGCCCTGGCTGGGAATCGAGCCAGCAACCTGGCACAGTCTGGCACCTTATCCACTGTGCCACCAGCTAGGGTTGTCAATCTTTCTTAAAGTCCTCCAAGATTTTTTTTATACCTTCTTAATTAGATGCTCCTGCATTGGACACATCTGTTTATAAGGGTTATATCCCCTTGTTGGTCTATTCCCTTATGTATTAACCTTCTTTGTCTCTTGTTATGAGCTTTGTGTTGAAGTCTTTTTTTTTTTTTTTTTTTCCTGATAATAGCATTGGTAGCCCAGCTTTTTTATTCATGTCCATTGCTTGGAATATTTTTTCCATCCCTTCATTTTTAGTGCATGTGAATGTTTTGTTCTGAAGTGGATCTCTTGTAGACAGCATATCCATCTTATCTGTAGCTTCCCTACATCTTTTGATTGGAGAATTTAATCCATTAACATTTAAGGTTACTATTAATAAGTTCTTATTCATTGCTTTTTTCCTTTGTACCTGTGTTCTCTATATTTCTTATTCTTCTTCTTTTTTTTTTTTTCTTTTAATTTTATTGTTGTTGTATTACATCCATCCCCTTTTTGCTCCCCTCTGTCCCCCTCCCCTTCTTATTCTTCTTAAAGCAGTCCCTTTGGCATCTCTTGCAATGCTGGTTTGGTGGAACTATACTCCATTAGACATTTTAAATCTAGTAACCTCTTTATTTTGCCTTACATTTTAAATGAGAACCTTGCTGGACAGAGTAGTCTTGGTTTCAGGTCTTTGCTTTTCATTACTTAGAATATATCATGGCAATCTCTTCTGTCCTGTACTGTTTCTGTTGAGAAATCAGCTGATAGCCTTATTGGAGTTCCCATACAGGTTTCTCTCTTGCTAACTTTAAGATTCTCTTTTTGTCTTTAGTGACATTTTAATTGTGATGTATCTTGGTGTTGTTCTCTTTGGGTTCATCTTGATGGGATTCTCCAAACCTGCATAACTTTCCCTAACCAAATTAGGGAAGTTCTTTGTCATTATTTCTTCAAACAGGTTTTGTATCCCTCGCTCCCTTTCTTCTCTTCCTTACATCTCTATGATGTGAATATTGTTACATTTCATGCTGTCCCAAAGCGCCATTAAACTATCCTCATTCTTCTTGAGTCTTTTTTCATTTTGTTGCTCTGAGCATGTGCTTTTTTTCTATCATGTCTTCCAACTCACTGGTTAGATATTCTGCTTTGTATAGACTGTTTTTATTTCCTTCTAATGTGTTCTTCATTTCAGACATCACAATTTTCATCTCCATCTTATTCATCTTATTCAAGGTTTCTATGTCTTTTTTTTTTTTCATGCTGATGTAGTTCCACTAAGTTCTTTGTAGTCCTCACTAAATTTTTTAAGCATTCTAATAACCATTACTTTGAACTCTACATTTGATAAATTCATTGCCTTAATTTTTATTTAGCTCTTTTTCTGAAGAGTCCTCCTTTTCTTTAATTTGGGGTTTGTTTCTGTGTCTCACCATTTTAGTTGTTTCTTTATGTTTGTTTCTATATATTAGATTGTTGTGCTTTGATTTCTATCTTGTGGAGTGGCCTCATGTGTTAGGAGTCCTGTGGGACCCAGGGTGCAGACTCCTTAATCTCCCGATAGATACTCTAGGATGAGCCCATTGTGTGAATTATGTGAATTCTCCAGTTATAATTTGGTCCTAATTATGAATGACCCACTCATTGGTAGGAACTGCCCTTTGACTAAGAGGCTTAAAACCCCTATATTATCTTTTTTTAAATTTTTAAGTTAAAGTTTTAAGTTTTTTTTAAAGATTTTATTATTTTTAGAGAGAGGGGAAGGGAGAGAGGCTGAGAGGGAGAGAGACATCAATGTACGCTTGCCCCTTGCCTATCTCCAGCTACAGACCTGGCTGGAGAACTGGCTTGTAACCTGGCCTGCAACCTGGCCATGTGTCCTGGCTGGGAAATTGAACCAGTGACCTTTGGGGTTGTGGGCCAGCACCTTATCCACTGTGCCACCAGCCAGGGCAAACTACTATTAGATCTTGTATGTCGTTGTATAGAAGTTGGAAGAACAAAACAAAACAACACAAAACAACAGCAAAACAAATAATCCCCTCCTCCAACAACAATAGCAATATCAATGATAACAGAGCAAACGATAGCTAAAGCAGAAAGATAAATGGAATAGTAGAGAAAATGGAAAAGAAAAAAGAATATAAGAAGAGCAATGGAAAGAAACATGATCATGAGAAGAGAAAGGGGAAGAAAACTAATACTAACAATGAATTGAAAGGGAAATGGGGAAAAGAAACACAAAAAAATAACATAAATAATAAAAGGTAAAAGGAAGGGAACAATGGAGTAATCAAAGGTAAAATAGGAGATTTGAAAGAAAAAGTAGAGTACCAAAATAAAAATAAAAATAATAAAAGGCTATAAAAAATAGTGGAAATAATGATAAAAGAACCAAGTGGTCAGTCTCCGCCAATCCAGGTTTGGCTGCTTCCAGGGTGGACCAGCCTACTCTGCAAAGCTCACTTTTATCAGCACTGGGTACAGGGGTGTGTCGGTAAATGTCCCAAGTCACTGCAGAATCCACCTGTCCCTTGAAAGTGCCTCTACCTATAGGTTGGATCCTGACACTTAAAAGTAAGCAACCAATCCATGTCTCTCTCACACCATCAGTTATTTTTGTCTTTCTCAAATCAATAGAATGGACCCTATATGCATCATCATCTTTCAAGTCTCCTGTATTCTGACAGAGTAGGGAAAGGCAGGAAAGAGTCCAGCAGAAAAATATAACATGGGAGGATGGCAGGGTGCTAGCGCTGCCCCGATGGCCAGCACCACCCTGGCCACCTCTCTCCTGGTGCTCCTGGCCATTCCGAGGCCTCTCAGTCCAACTATGTCTGGCTCTCAGCTCCAGCTGCACCCTGGACCAGGGAGGGAACAGCCTCCCCCATGGAAATAACATAGTTCCCAGACTCTACCTCCCAACAGTGGGTTGCATGACCTAGCCCGGTGCAGAGGCACGGCAACAAGTCTGGAGCGAGGTACAGTGCTCCAATGGCTTCTTCCTGAGGATTTTGGAAATTGTATAAAAGATGCACACTCCAGACCTGTGCAGCAGGGTAGGCAGCAGTGACAGTGGCCACAGCGGCTCTGCCAGGTCAGCCCAGGCCGCCTGTCCCCCAACACCCACAGAGATGTGCACACACTCCCGCACATGCATGCACACTCGCCCATGCATACACTCAACACACACTCAACTAGTTTCTCAAGTAGACTGCCCTGTAGTTTAGCTACATGACTGGTCTGGGGCTGAAAGCAAGTGGATAGAGCTTCCAGCTACTCTGTAGCTATCTTGGAACCTATTTTTAATGATCTTGACAAAACAGGCATACTGGTCAGATATTTTGCATATCTTTTCTTTAATTTGGGTTTATTTGATGTTTTCTTTATGGTTTTAAAATGGTTATAAGTTTTTGGGAGAAAGGCTATAGAGGTAAAAGCCATTTTAATTACATAGCTAGAATCTCTACTATAAACTTGTCAATGAGGTGTTAACTAGACAAGGTAGTGTTTGCCAGGTTACTCTACTGCAAAGTTACTCTTCCTTCCCCATCTTCCCCTTAAATCCTTTCATATTTTTCAGAATGAAGTCACTATCTGAATCCCATGCTTAAAAGATGGAATGAGAGTTATACATAATTAGGTGGAATTTTGCTGTGTAAGAAATTTATTTACCCATGTCCCTGAACTTATTTGTTCATGCAATGATTTATTTACATCAGCATGGGTTCATGGACATTAATTTTGTACTATGGGTTATAATTCAGTACTACTTTATTTTGTTGCCCAAATTGAATTCTCATGTATTTTATTCATATAAAGAAACTCTATTACATGATTTAAACCATGTGTGATTGCAACCCTCATAAAGATATGCTTAGTGAGAATTTCCTCATCTTAATATGGTGTTAATCAGTTTATCAATAAGAATTTATTAAGTGGTTCTGAGTATCTAACACTTGGCCTAAAAACATTATATAGGAAATCTGATTATTCAAAAACCTTTAACGTTAGTTAACTAGAAATTTCTATCTTTATTGGGAGCATGGAAGAGTGGCTGTCCCTGTGTGCCTTGCCACATGGTGCTATCCATGTTCATGTGCTCACCTTAAGGCCAGCTCAGGAAAAATGTCAAAGAATCACAGGGGGCCTAAGGTTCCTGTTAGAACTCAGCCCTCTTTCTTCTCTATTAAAATTACAGAAATGTCTGGATAAGCTGTGGGGAAATGCAAATAATTAAAATTTTAATCAGTCCAGTTTGGCATATGTTGGTTCATTAAGAACTGAGTCAAAAAGTTACATGAGCTTATTCTTATTTAGGTGCATGTGGGCAGCACCAATTATGAGTTTTACAAATTATAAAAATAAAAAGCTATTATTATACACTTTAATGTTAATTTTTTTAAATCATGACTAAATGGGTATATAAGAAATAATCATTACAATTAAGTTATAGAATAACCATCATTCAAAATGCATAAAATTTAACTATAAACAGAAGTTCTATAACTAAGTATATAAGGAAGAAGCTACATGGAAACTAGTAGGAAGGATGGGGGTGCAGAATAGGTTGATCTCACAACCATGTGTGATACAGAAAAGCTGCTGCGGAATGAGAAGTCCCAGTTCCAAACCAGGCTTTCCAGTCAGGGTTCCAGTGCTAGGGAGATACCTCCCCATGAGCTCTGGCTGTAAAAACCAACAGGGATTGTATCTGAGTGAGATTAAGGCTTCCAGTTACCCTGGCCTTCCCCTTTAAAGATCCAAACAGACTTACTCTGTTCAGCCACTCTGGGCTCCAGCATAGGAGCATAAGCAGCATAGGAGTCCTTAAAAAGGACTAGGGACCTGGGGAAGAATTGAATTGTTTGACATCGTGATAAGAATTGGGGAGGTAGCTTTTCCCAAGATAGAAGTACTGGCAGAGGCCACTGTTCCTTCACTGAACTCTACTGACACAGAGCAGATGGCTACGTGTCATATTTGAGTCTCCATCAACCTGAATCACAGTTTGCCCCACCCTGGTGATTCTGAGACCCAGTCCCACCCATCCTTTGGAACCACCCAATGTCTCCATTAACTCATACTTTGGACTTTCCTGAAAATCTCTCAAACAAGCAGCAGCTGCCTCTGCATACCTTGTACTCTTGCTAACCAGCAACCACCCTTAATTGGCAGCTTGGCTTCTAGGCCCCTGCAAACCCAGTACAAGTAGTAAGTAGTCATCTGTAGATCTCTCTCTAGCTCATGTCAGGTGGCCCTGGTCAGGGCACAGGTCATGCCTGATCTTGATCTCCCAAGAGGCCCCAGAGCCAATGCACCAAGTGGATAGCTTCAGACCACACAGTATTGTACTCTAACCATCTCTATAAGGAACATGCTAAAAGGGCAGTTTCAGTGAGCACCAAAGTATTTCAGAAGTGAGTCCTATTCCATGGGGTTGGTCCCTGCACAGCAACTTCTTTGCTGTAGTTTCATCTGGTTCTCACAACAATGGCATTGAGGTCAGTCCTCAATGATTGGGGAGCCATGGTATGCTAATAACAATCAAGGCACAACTACAAAATAAGGATATACACAGCCACACAGAGGGTGCACCTAGAATGTGCAGCATGACTGGGCCCTACAGGACACTGACTACGTAATGTCACTCTATCATATCTGGGATATGTAACCGCTCTACATAATACATAGAAAAAATACCAGAAGGCAGCCAAAATGAGAAGACAGAGAAATAGTTCCCTAAAGAAGGAACAGGAGAAATCTCCATAAAAATAATTAAATGAAATGGAGGCAAGCACACTATCAGATACAGAATTTAAAACAATGATCATAAGGATACTCAAGGAATTTAGTAAGAACTTTAACAGCATAAAAAAGGATAAGGAGATGATAAAAATTAGTAAGAACTTTTAACAGCATAAAAAAGGATAGGAGATGATAAAAATGTCATAAATGAAGGATACACTAACTGGAAAATAAATTACAGGGAATAAACAGTAGAGTAGATGAAGCAGAGGATGAAATCAGCAATTTGGAATATAAGGAAGCAGAACAGTACAGCAAAAAAGAATCCAGAAATGAGGATTATCTGTGGAGTCCCTGTGACAATTCAAATGTACTAATATTCACATCATAGGAATACTAAAAGAAGAGAGCAAGGAATTGAAAACCTATTTGAAAACAACAATGATGGGAAACTTCCTTAACCTGATGAAGAAAGTAAGCATACAAGTCTAGGGATCATAGCCCCAAATAAGATAACCCAAAGAGGCCCACTCCCAAGAAACGTCATAATGAAAATGCAAAGGTTAGACCAAATAAAGAGTATTAAAAGCACCAAGAGAAGAGCAGTTAGTTACCTATGAAAGAGCTTGCATAAGACTGTTAGCTGTTTTTCAACAAACTTTGCAGGCCATAAGGGATTGGCAAGAAATATTCAAAGTGGTAAAAAGCAAGGATCTAAAACCAAGATTAGTCAGAAAAGCTATTATTTAGAATAAAAGGACCGCCCTGGCTGGTGTGGCTCAGTGAATTGAGTACAGGCTGTGAACCAAAGAGTCACCAGTTTGATTCCCAGTTGGGGCACAGGCCTGGGTTTCAGGCCAGGTCCCCAGTTGGGACCTGCAAGACACAACCACATATTGATGTTTCTCTCCCTCTCATTCTTCCTCCTTTCCCCTATCTATATAAACAAATAAAATCTTTTTAAAACCAGAATAAAATGACAGATAGTTTTCTAGACAATAAAAAGCTAAAGGAGTTCATCATAAGAAAGATTTCCCTGGCTGGTGGCTCAGTGGATAAGGTGCAGGCCTGCGAACCCAAAGGTCGCTGGTCCAATTCCCAGCCAGGGCACATAACCAGGTTGCAAGCCAGGTCTCCAGCCAGGTCTCCAGCCAGGTCTGCAGCTGGAGGCAGGTGAAAGGCAACCATACATTGATGTCTCTCCTCTCTGCCTCTTGCCCTTCCCCCTCTCTCTAAAAAATGATAAATAAAATCTTTAAAATTTTTTTTAATAATAAAAAATAAAAAAGATTAAAACTATGAATAATGAAGTGACAATATATACATATGTATCAACAATTATTTTAAATACAAAAGGATTAAATTCTTCAATTAAAAGATATACGACGACAGAACAGGTAGCAAAATAAGACCCTTACATATGCTGTCTACAAGAGACTCACTTCAGATTGAAAGATGCAGACTTAAAAAGATGAAAATAGATATTTTATAAAATTGGAAACAAAAAGCCCCCAAAAACCTGAGATAGCAATGCTTAGATAAAAATAGGCTTTAAAACAAAGGCTATGCTGGGTAAAAAAGGTGAAGGGATTAATAAAAAAAAATTTTAAATAAAAGGTACCTCCTAGAGACAGATAACAGTATGATGACTACCCAATAGAAAGAGAGGTAGGGAACAGGTAGAAGAGGGTATGGGGAGATAAATGGTGATGGAAGGAGACTTGACTTGGGGTGATGAGCACAATAAAATATACGTACAGATGATGTATTATAGAATTGTATACCTGGAATCTATTTAATTATATTAATCAATGTCACCCCAATACACTTAATTTAAAAATAAAATAAAAAACAGCCCTGGCTGGTGGCACAATGGATAAGACACCGGCCTGCAAACCCAAGGGTCGCAGGTTCAATTCCTCAGCCAGGACACACAAGGTTGCAAGCCAGGTCTCCAGCTGGGTCCATGGCTGGAGGCGGGTGAAAGGCAACCATACATTGATGTTTCTCTTTCTCTCTTTCTCCTTCCCTACCCTTCTTTCTGAGGATAATAAATGAAATCTTTTAGAAAATAAATAAATAAAAATAAAATAAAAAACAAACAACAAAACACAAAGGCTAAAGAAAGAGGCAAAGAAGGATCTAGCAATTCCACTTGTGGATATTTATTAAAAGAAACCCAAAACACTAAATCGAAATGACATATACATAAATATGTTTATTGCAACCTTATTTACAATAGCCAAGATATGGAAGCAACCTAAGTGTCCACCAATAGATGAATGAATATAGAAGTGATGCATATATAGAATGGAATATGATTTAACAATAAAAAGGATTGAAATCTTGCCATCTGCAACATCATGGGCAGATTTGGAGGGTATACCGCTAAGTAAATGAGATAGAGAAAAACAAATGCCAGATGATTTCACTTATTTGAGGAATCCCAAAACAATGTAAATGGACAAGCATAACTGAAACAGACTCACAGAGACAAAGAACATTTTGATGGTTGCCAAATGGATGAGAAGTTGAGGGGATGAGTGAAAAAAGTGAAGGGTTTAAGGAATACAATTGATAGTTACAGCATAGTCATGAGAATATGAAGTACAGCATAAGGGATATAGTTAATAAAATTGTAAGAACTATATATGGTGTCAGGTGGGTTCTAAATTTATCAGGGTAATCACTTTGTAAGATATATAAATGTCTAATCATGCAGTTACACAACTGAAACTAATATTGTATGCCATCTTTAGTTAAAAAAAAAAAGAACAACTATTGCTTTTAGTGATTGAGATTCTGCTTATCATCTCCAAAACTTAACATTTTAAGACTCCAATTTATGTGTAATGCATAGCTATGCTATATTTCTCTTAAAAATGTAAGTATATCACTTCTTGGCCTTTTAGCTAAGATAATATCTGTTCTTATCAGTTTTTAAAAAGTAACTATACTTACTTCAGAACCTTTGATTTTGAAAACTCATACTATTAAACAAAGAGTTCAGAAATCCCTAGATTTACTCTGAAGAGTAAGAAAACAAACATATTTATCTCTCCTTAGATTTGACCTTGTAGGTTAGGAATTACAGATATAATCTACTAAAGACCCATACTGAACTTTCTATAATCTATGTGTTTTCTGATTTAGAAAAAAGAAGAATTGGCTATTAAAAATAAATGTCACATTGGAAAATTTTATCAATAGAATACAGAGAAATATGAGACATAAACCAAAACAATGGTTTATATAAAAATAATAATTGTTCTTCCATTCTTTTTATTTTTATTTTGTTTCGTTGGCTAGTATCACATTTTTCAAACCTTTAGTTTAGAGAATGTAAATTTATCATGTTATATATATGACATTAAAGCATAAATAACACTTACTGGGAGTATTTTTAGACATGATCTATTCAGTTTTAGCCAAAATTGACATCAGATTAAGGTAAATTCTGGATGAAGTCTTTTTGAAAAAAAAAAAAAAAACTAAAAAAAATCAGGAAGGAAATAATAGGTATAATTATGCCCCTAAATTTTTTTTTGAATTTATATTTTTAGTTCTTTCTCCCAAGAGTTTCAAAGTTTACATATATACTAAATGTCCTTCTAAATAGGAAAAAAATCCAGCATAAAACAATTTGGAACGTTTGCTTATTTTTAATGAGCTTCTAACTTAAACCATCTGTGTTCCTGCATCATTCCCATAGATTACAGCATTGTGTAATATTTGTAAAAAAGAAGAAAAGGGAGGAGGAGGGGAGAAAAAATAAAATAAAAAGATAATATCAGGAAAAAATCCTTTATCTCTTTATATTGAGGACCCAATAATCATGTGAACCTGACCATAATCTTTCATGACTCCTCTACCAGTTTAAAATAAGAAAAGTTGAGAAATGAAGAGAAGAAAGCTTTAATCTCTGATATGTTAGGAAAAATTTTCTTAGAGCTCAGTTCGTAATTTTAGTGTAGACCCCTTCATTTGCTGCTCATAGTGCTTGTCAAATTTCTCATTCAAGGCCACTGTAAAGTGATCCTTCCAGTCTCCTACAATCCCTGTAACAAAAGAAAAACAAAATAGATATTGTGTCTTCAAACCAAAATCATAGTTTTCTAATATTCATTACTTTCATTAATACTTAATCAAATTTTATTTCTGTAGCCCTCAATTATAGTAATTAAATGTATACCATAAATAATATACATATTTGAGCTTACAAAGTTTTTGTTGAGATTGTTAAAACAATACATGGCAAATTTCTTTCTCTGACTCTTCCCTTTAATGCTACTTGATTGAAATTTTCTTCTCCAATTTCCTCTTAAATGTTGGGCCCTCCTTCTAAGGATGAGATCCACATTTTACCAGGTTCATCTTCATGATGATAACACATCCAGATTTATATTTCCATATCCAACTGCCTACATAATATTGCTCCTGAATTGCATACATATATCCCAAATTCAAGTAGTTCAAAAATTAATTCATTTTGTTCCCCACCAAACTGTGTTTTCTTTTCCATAATCTGATTAATGGCAACACCAGGTATCCAAGACATAAACTGGAAAGCTGTCCCTTCAATTCTACATCTAATTTTTTATTCATACTCAGACTTTCTTCATGCTCATTGTCCTTTCTCTAATTCTGTTGCCAGTGACAGAGAAGTTCCTAAGCATTTTGTACTCAGGTTATTATCACTGTCTAGCAAGATCCCCACCCTTTTTTTTTTTTTTTTTTTTTTTTTTTTTTTTTTTTTTTTTTTTTTTTTGCTTTCTATCGTATTCATCCCTCTCCTGGCAGAAGGAAATCACATTGTATTTTAAATTGGTCAATAGTTCACTTTCCACCTTAGTTCAAGAAGCTCTAAACTTTCCTGGTGAAATAACCCATAAAACAAAAGATAGAAAATACTGGGTTGACCAAAATGTCTATTTTTTTCCTGTAAGATGGCTTTAGTAGTGTTTAGTTATCTTTAATGTTATTTGAAATAATTTTGTTATATTGTATTGTGACAACTATCATATCAGTGTACATTTAAAAAGACAAAATTGGTGATTTTTTCTGTAGCCATTTTAATATTGAAGATGGAAAAATATGCAAATTTTTGCCACATTATGCTTTATTATTTTAAGAAAGGTAAAAATGCTACCAAAACACACAAAAAATAAGATTTGTGCAATGTATGGAGAAGGTACAGTGATTGATCTAATGTGTCAAAAGTTTTGTGTTGGAAATTTCTCATGAAATTTCATGCTGGAGATTTCTCAATAGATGATGCTCTATGGTCAGGTAGACCAATTGAAGTTATAGCAGTCAAATCAGGACATTAATTGAGAATTATTAATGTTCTACCATGCAGGAAATAGCAAACATACTCAAAATATTCAAATCAATAAAGGCATTGGTAAAAATGAAAAAATCTGTCTTTTGTTTTATGGGAAAAACAAGCAGGCTTCTTGACCAACCCAATATGTGTTTTGGGTAGGGTCTGAGCATACACCAGGGAGCAGCTCTTTATAAGCATGATAATTAAAGTCCACAGTTTTATCTTAAAAATATATATGAACATTATGGGAAAGAAGACTGAGATAATCTGATAAAAGAGTCATTGAAATATAATCTTCATATTAATTTTCTTTTCAGGGGTTCCCCTTTCTCCCCCAGTGGCAGGTTTGTTATTCCTATTATTTAAAAAATTTCCCAGCCCCGCCCCAAAAAAATTCCCCAGCCTTTTCACTGATGATTTAATTTGAAGGTCATGATTTTCTCTAGCCTGCTTCTGGAAAAACAAAAACAAAACTTTTTCTTCACATATCAGTAAGACCAGATATCCAAAAGCCTACATGTGTTTGGATTTATCAATTGAGAGCATCTCATCAGACCATGCCTCCTCTCAATAAAATGCGACTTCATTTTTGATATTTTTGCTAAACAGAGCCATATTTGCTACTAAGGGCTTTGAACCCTTTTTTTGAAAAACACCTTTATTGAGGTATAATTGATGTATAAAGAACTATACATACTTGATGAGTTTGAGTATTTTCCACTTAACTTTTAAAACTGTCTGCCACTTGGAAAAGAAAAAGCAACAATTGTTCTAAGCTTGCTTCTCCATTTCAAAATGAAATGATAATAAAAGCACTCTTCTGATTCTTTCATAAAAATTTATATATAAGCCCTGACTGGTGGCACAATGGATAAGGTGCCATCCTGGGAAACCAAAGGTTGCTGGTTCGATTCCTAGCCAGGGCACATAACCAGGTTGCAAGCCAGGTCTCCAGCCAGGTCTGTAAGCTGAAGGCAGGTGAAAGGCAACCATACATTGATGTTTCTTTCCCTGTCTGTGTCTCCCCCTTCCTCTCTCTCTAAAAATAACAAATAATATGTATCTTTAAATTTCAATATAATTAGTATTTTAAATTTATATTCATTGATATAAAGTGCATGGTGTAGCACCAAGGCACACAGGCTTGGTAAATGGCAGCTAGTAGAGTGTGGTATTAGTGCTAGGGCTGAGGTTGTAGTGGCTGCCAGTCATTATATTAAGAATGACTAAATAATTAACAAGTAGTAATAATTTTATTAGGAATAGTATTACTAGTGTTTTATGACTCTGAAGACCTAGTAGCATAATAAACAGTCTTCAAATATGAAACAGCTCTGAAGAAAACAAGCTATGTCCACAGGCATGGAGAGGCCTCAATAAGCATTTGCCTATAACTATCTCAACCTGTGACTTCCTATAACAATAGAGGCAAACCATGTGATTATCTCACCCTTTCTTATAAAGGGCGATATTTTTTGGTTCATGATAGTATCTGGTAGTGTTGTATAATTGGTAGATGGGTTGTTTTGCATCTCTCGAAATGAAGTATGTTGTATAATCTTGTCCACAAGCTCCCTTGATGGCTTCCTTCCCAGAAACTGCATCAATTTTATCACCTCTCTTTTGATATCCTAGAAAGAAAAAAAATAGTTTCAAGATTCAAATACTAAAATTGAATACATTACTATTTGGACTAAAAAAAGAGAATGTGACAAAAACAAACAAACAAACAAACAAACACCTTTCTTTCTCTTCTCCTTGATACATACTGATATTGAAATTGGGTCTCTAACAAGAAAAAAAAATCTTGTAAAAGTGGTATCTTTTAAACTTCTCTAAATGCAATTTTTCTCAGTCATAAAATCAACATTAAAGACACTTTACACCATATACTTTCTTACACACCATATGCAAAATATCACTTTATTACACCATATACAGAAATAAATTCAAATGGATGAATCATTTAACTGTGAGACCTGAAACCATTAAACTTATAGGAGAAAACATAGGCAGCAAACTCTTTGACATTAGTCTTAGCAATATATATATATATATATATATATATATATATATATATATATCATGTCAAGCAAAGGCAACAAAAGCTAAAAATAAACAAATGGGACTACATCAAACTAAAAAGCTTCTGCATAATGAAGGAAATCATTAAAACAATGAAAACAGAACTTGATGAATAGGAGAAGATATCTGTAAATAATATATCCAATTAGGGGTTAATACCCAAAATACATAAGGAACTCACAACTCAACATCAATAAACATTCTGATTAAAAGATAGGCAGAGGACATGAGAAAAAAAAAAAAGAAATACAGATGGCCAACAGATATAAAAAGATGCTAAACATGATTAATCATTGGAAAAATGAGATATCATCCCACGATTGTCAGAATGGGTATTATGAAAGAGTCAACAAATTACAAGCGTTGGCAAAAATGTGGAGAAAAGAGAATTCTTGTGCATTGTTGGTGAAATTTAGATTAATGGATCCACTAGGAAAACCTATACAGAGGTTCCTCAAAAAATTGAAAATAGAAATACCATACAACCTATCAATTTCACTTTTGGGTATTTTTATCTAAAGAAAATAAAAACAATAATTCACCAAGATATATTCATTGTAGCTTTATTTATAAAAGTTAAGCTATGAGAGCAACTTGAGAGTTCACTAAGAAATGAATAGATAAAGAAGATGTAATATAAACCCCCTCCCCTACATATATATGAAGATGATGTGGTATGTGATATATAAATGAAGATGCTATATATCTGAAGGTATGGTATGTATATAGAAAGATGTGATACGTATGTGTGTATGTATAGCCTGTCCAGAAGGTATCCAGCCATATAATATGAAAAATATTGACACTGATTGTGTAAGATGCAAGATACAGGAAAGATTGAACATAGGATAAAGACTCCTCAGTCCCCTTCAAGTAGGCACCTTGGAACCTCACACAGTTCTCTAAATTGCCATCAGCTGCCCACTGTATTTTCCTGAATTGTATGGATGGTCTGAAATCTCTACCCTTTTAAAGGTGATTTTAGTTTTGGGAAAAGCCAGAAGTCTCAGGGCACCAAATCTGGGCTGTAGTGGGGCTGAGTCACCTGGGTGATTTGATGTTTCACAAGAAAACTACATAAAGCTGCCAATCACCAGTTGTTCATAGCTGTGGCCTTCCGAATCATCTGAATGGTTTCCGCGGAGGAATGTTCAATCTTAATGCAAAATCTGATGCAGATTTGTTGCTCTACTCATTCAGTCATTTTGAATGTGAGGGCCACACAACACACATGTCCATTCAATGGTGTCCACCCCCCCCCACCCCCCCACAGACTAGTGCAGTGAAGTCATCGTTCACACATGCATATTCCTGTCCACCTCCTTGGCTGCCAAGTTACAAACCATTCTTGTTATATTAACAATGGCTGGACTTCTTCTGGACAGACTCATATATAATGGAATGTTACTCAGCAATAAAAAGAATTTTACCATTTATAACAAACACGAATGGACTTAGAGGTGATTACGCTAAGTGAAATAAGCCATAGAAAAATTAAAATGTATGATTTCACTTATATGTGGAGATATATATCTATATAACCAAATGAACAAACAAAATAGAAACAGACTCAGATAGAGAAAACAAACTGATGGTTGCCAAAGGTGAGGGAAGTGGGGGCAAGTGTTAAAAGGGTGAAGAATAAGGGGTAAAAAATCTAGTTATAAAATAAATAAGCCACTGGGTTGTAGTGTACAGCCCAGGAAATATAACCAATAATACAATTTTAACATGACATGGTGACAAATAGTTACTAGCTTTATAGTGATTATCACATAATAAGGTATATAAATGTCAAATTGCTGTTTTACACCTGAAACTAATACCATATACCTTAATACCATTTTTAAAAAATAGATATTTCAAAGATTGTCAGAACACTAAATGAGGTGATATTTGTACAACGAAATACTTTTTGTAGCCCTTGATGCACAGTATATGCTCAATAAATTATTTGTGAATATTAAAATACACCCTCAAATAGTATAGTCCCCTGCTGTACTATAAAGTTTTGGGTCGAAAGAATGCAGCCAGCTTTCAATTTTCTTCTAATTTATTGGTGTAACTAATAAAAAGCAAAGTATTCCCCTTTCTCCACATCCTTGCCAGCACTTGTTTGTTGATTTAACCCTTTTGCACTGTTGGAGAGAATGCACATTGGTGCAGCTACTGTGGAGAGTAATATGGAGATACCTCAAAAAATTAAAAATGGATTTACCTTTTAACCAAGTGATCCCACTTCTGGGAATATATTTGAAGGAACCCAAAACACTAATTCAAAAGAACATGAGCACCCCTATGTTCATTACAGCATTATTTACAATCACCAAAATATGGAAGCAGCCCAAGTGTCCATCAGTAGATGAGTGGATAAAACAGCTAAGGTACAATTACACAATAGAATACTACTTGGCCATAAGAAAGAAAAAAAAATTTACCCTTTGGGACAGCATGGATGGACCTGGAGAACATTATGCACTAAATGAAATAAGCCAGGCAGAGAAAGACACATATCATATGATTTCACTCACATGTCGAATCTAATGAACAAACTGAACTAACAAGGAAGATGGAGACAGACTCATAGATAGAGAGTAGGGTGGCAGCTGGAGGGATGGAGGGTAGGGGAGGAGGGATTGAGCAAAAAGGAACAAGGGATTTACGGGTATGAACAACAATTTGGTGAATGTGAGAGGCACAAAAGTATAAGGGGACTAAATGGTAAGGAGGAAAAGTACAATAAAGTTTACATCAAAATAAATAAATAAAAGAAAAAATAAAAGGAACCAGAAAGATTTTTCAAAATGTGTTAAAAAGTCAAATACTCAATATGGAATGTCAGATGAACCATAGCTACATACATTTCTATCTTTATCCACTGTGTACCCCATTATCCAGCTACATCACCCAATGCAAGTATTTTCAATACCAACCATACTGCTTATTCTGGTACGTAGTTCCCTCTACATAGAATACTGTTCTCAAATCCTCTGTTCTATAAATTATAGCCTGCCTATTAAACTTCAGCTTAAGTATCACCTTCTTTGGGACAATTTCCTTAATCCTTCCAATCTGAGTTAGATAATATGTATTGATTTAGTTACTTGTGTATTTACATTGTTTCCAGTGTTTATAGTAATGGAGAATTTGCTATGAATATTGTTGTTCATATGACCTAATGTACACCAGCCATAATTTCTCAAGAGTATATACCTCCACTTTCTCCATTTCTATTCAACATTGTCTTGGAAGTTCTAGCTATAGACATCAGAGAAGAAAAAGGAATCAAAGGTATCCAAATTGGAAAGGAGGAAGTCAAACTGTCATTATTTGCAGATGATATGATAGTGTACATACAAAACCCGATAGGCTCCACCAAAAACTTACTCAACCTAATAAGCAAATTTAGCAAAATAGCTGGGTATAAAGTCAATATCCAGAAATCAAAAGCATTTTTGTACCAACAATGAAACAACAGAAATAGAAGTGAAAAAACAAATCCCATTTACCATAGCAACCAGGAAAATAAAGTACCTAGGAATAAACTTGACTAAGGAGGTAAAAGACCTGTACTCAGAAAACTACAGAACAATGAAGAAAGAAATCAAGGAAGAAACAAATAAATGGAAGCATATACCATGTTCATGGATGGGAAGAATTAACATCATTAAAATGTCCATACTACCCAAAGCAATCTACATATTCAATGGAATCCCAATTAAAATACCAATGACAGACTTCACAGAAATAGAAAAAATGCTTCAAAAATTTATATGGAGCCAAAACACCCACAAATAGCCACCGCAATCTTGAGAAAGAAGAACAAGGTAGGAGGAATCACAACACCAGACTTCAAATAATACTACAAGGCTACTGTCATCAAAACTATCTGGTACTGGCATAAGAATAGACATATAGATCAATGGAACAGAATTGAGAGCCCAGAAATTAACCCAGGACTCTATGGTCAACTAATATTTGACAAAGGGGGAAGGAACATCCAATGGAGTAAAAACAGTCTCTTCAACAAGTGATTTTGGGAGAACTGGACAGCAACATGCAAAAAGATAAAACTAGACCACCAACTTACACCATACACCAGAATAAACTCAAGATGGATAAAGGATTTAAACATAAGCAGTGCCACCATAAAGGTCCTGGAGAAAATATATAGGCAGTAAACTTTTTGATATCTTACACAGAAATATGTTTACTGATATTTCACCAAGGGCAAAGGAAATCAAAGAACAAATCAACAAATGAGACTAGGTCAAATTGAAAAGTTTCTGTTCAGCTAAAGAAAATATCAGCAAAATTCCAAGGGAATCAACTTTATGGGAAAACATATTTGCCAATGATACCTCAGACAAGGGTTTGATCTCCAAAATATATAAAGAACTAATGTAACTCAACACCAGGGAAACAGACAGCCCAATTAAAAAATGGGCAAAGGACCTGAACAGACAACTCACTGAGGAAGATATACAAAGAGCCCAGAGGCATATGAAAGAATGCTCAACATCACTAGTCATCAAAGAAATGCAAATTAAAACCACAATAAGATACCACCTCACCCCTGTCAGAATAGCAATCATCAACAAATCAACAAACAACAAGTGTTGGTGAGGATGTGGGGAAAAGGGAAGCCTTGTGCACTGTTGGTGGGAATGTAGGCTGGTGCAGTCACTATGGAAAACAGTATGGGGTTTCCTTAAAAAACTAAAAATGGAACTGCCTTTTGATCCAGTAATTCCACTACTTGGACTATACCCAAAGAATCCTGAGACACCAATTCATAAGAACCTATGCACACCTATGTTCATAGCGGCACTATTTACAATAGCCAAGTGCTGGAAACAGCCTAAGTGCCCATCAGTGGATGATTGGATCAAAAAACTTTGGTACATTTACACAATGGAATACTATACAGCAGAAAGAAAGAAGGAACTCCTACCCTTTGCAACAACATGGATGGAATTGGAGAGTATTATGCTTAGTGAAATAAGCCAGTCAGTGAAGGACAAATACCATATGATCTCACCCATTACAGGACAATAATGAACAAAACTAACAACAAGCAAAACAGAACCAAATATATGAATACAGTGAATAGGCCTTCAGTGGTCAGGAGGAAGGGGGTTGGGGGGAGGGGGGAGGAAGAGGCAAGGAAGGGGAGCAGTTTAGACAAGAACCTAATATAAAGGAACCATGGACATGGACAACAGGTGGGATTGACTTTGGAGGGAATGGGTAGGTGGGGAGAGGGACAGAGGGGAGCAAAAAGGGGATGAGTGTAATATAACAACAATAAAATTAAAAAACAAAAAAAAAGAGTATATACCTACTAGTGGGATTTCTGGGTCTTCACCTATATTCATATTTTGCCCTTCATAGACAGTGACATATTGTACTATCAGCAGTGTATCATTTCTCACTGATCCATATCCTGACTAACATTTAGTCAGACTTTTAAATTGTTGTCAGTATGGTAGGTGTAGAATAACAGCTCATAGTGGTCTTTATGTGACATTAGCCTCATAACCAATGAAACTAAAAGAAAACTAGATTATAAGGAAATTTTGAGGCCATCAGACTTTTGTATATTTCTGTTCCAAGCTTTCTCTTTACGCTCTCCTTCTGAAAGTTTAAATTGATATATGTGGAACCTTATCATAGTATCTCACATATCCATTACTTTTTAAAGTAAATTACTCTATTTGTTTCAATGTAGTAAACTTCAGAATTAATTCAGCTCCATCTTCCATATTACTAATCCATGATTTATACATGTGTCTGATTTTTCATTTAAGTGATCTCTTATTACTAATTTTAATTTGTTGTTTTAGAAATTCTATTTTGGCTTTGGCTAGGTAAATCAGTTGATTGAAGTCTCATCCTAGTACGCCAAGATTGTGGCTTCAATTCCCATTCATAGCACACACAAGAGTCAACCGATAAATACATAAGTGGAACAACAAATTGATGTCTCTCTCTGTCTTTCTAAACTTAAGTTATTTAAAAAATAAGGAAATTTTATTTTGCTATTTTTGCAATCTGACTTGTCCAACCTGACTTGTTAATTTTAGTAGCCTGTTGTTTCTTTGTACAATTTATACTTTCTTTAAAAATATTAAGCATAGTTATTTTGAAACTCTTATTGGGTAATTCCAGCATCTATAGATTTGGAGATCAATTGACTCTTTTTGCCTGTTATGATTTCTTGTGCATGTATGTATCTGTGCAGGTTGTTGTTTTGTTTTATAAACTCAAATTATTTCCAATTTTATTGTTGGTAGTATTTTGAGAGTTAGGATTAACATATTCATTCACAAATTTTTATTCACTAACTAAATCCTTGCTAAAGTTTCTATGATAAACTTTTGGAGGCGGTTTCATCACTTATTTAAAGGCAGATTTTTTGAATCTAGATGGTAACATTTTAGAAATTGCTAAATTGACCATATGTTTTCAGTTTCTTACCTCCTTCATGTCTTCATAAAAAAGAAATAGCACATGTGGATTCTTTCTCATTTCCCACCAAGATTTTGCATGTTCATACCAAGGTCCATAAGGAACTAAAATTAGATATAACAGCATATGAGCATAGTATCACCTTTATAGAGTTTGAAAATGAGTATTCAAACAACAGTAGCAAGAAATTAATATAAATAAAAGATCATGGAATGAAAACTAGAAATCAGCCGTACATCTTAAACAAATTTCTCTGCAGGAAGGAGGCAAAATGTGCTTTTTTTTTTTTTTTTTTGAGTGATTCATATACAGAAACATATTTTCAATTTTCATCATTACAACATGGTTTATGGCACAGAGAAAAAGTGTGTGTGTGTGTGTGTGTGTGTGTGTATAAAATCAGGTTGTTAGTGAAGGGAGATAAGTTACTAGAACTATTCATGTTCTGTGATAAGAATCCATTTCAGGTCTCAAATTTGCCATTTACAAATTGGCTTTGGCAACTGAAGCTAGTAACTATATAATCATTTACTGCACTATTTGCAGTTTAGTGATAAGAGCTGTTTTCTTAAGGACCTGTAGTGTCATTCTCACTCTAAATGAATTGGAAGCTTTCGGAGATGACATGATATGACCAAATGTTGTCTCTTGTTCTCTTCCGTTATCTTCTATGACACATATCCAAGTGTTTCACCCAACGAAAGCTGACAGAACGACAGAATGATATGTGAGTCAAAGTATTGTTTTGCATCAAATCATTGCATATTTCTTCTATTCTTTGACTATTGGCAATGTTTCTTTACAAAAGAAATTACATAATGATGTTTATAATGACCTTATTCATCTGTTTTGTGGAGGTACAACTTTTCTTTCTCTGCCTTGCAATGCTGGTTTTCATGATCTTGAGGCAAATATTTTATTCATTATATATTTGCATAATTTTTTTCTCAATATATAGCAACAAACATAAAACATATATCCTACTTTTACTGAGTCAATATTAGCTTCTATGGTAATAAAAATGGCATTGTTATCATTTTTTTTTACCATTATTACTACAGGATTAGAGTGGCCTTCAGTTAATACTAGACTCTCCTGAACTCTTTCTATCTCAAATCTAAATATTCAGTAGCTTTAGTCTGGAGTTAAATAAAAAGGCAAAATTTTCCAGAACTTCTGCTCAAGTAACTCTAGTACTGTTTTGAGGAATATGGATGAGTCGTTCAGATTGCACACTGGGTAAAATGAGTAAAAATGTTGTAGATATTCAGACTTCTTTATAAATTCTGGCCCTGAGTAGCACCTAAAATTTTCATTAGAAACAAATGGGCCATATCTCCTCTATTCTCTTCCTCCTCTTGTTCAATGGAGTTGTAATAACATTCTATGAAATAGTTTTCTAATAAAAAAAAAAAAGAGGGAAAATTAGACACTGAATCTCAATCTTAGAAATTTTTTTATCTTAAACCCTATATATTTACATTTAAGTATTGAACTGAGCTGTCTATATTACTCATCTGGAAACCATATGCTTGCTCTAAAATTCAAGAGCATTAGAACTTCTGTTTTTTTTAATTAAGGATCAAAGAAGATAACACACCAGGAAAAAAACAAACATTTTTGCTCTGAGAATTTGTTTGTCTTATATCATTTACCTTGAAATAATTCAAAGAAAGGAAATTATTCTTACCTTCTCCTTCCATGAATTTCTCCACAAACTCTGTAAAAGTTCCAGGATTTGGATGACCAGCTACCATTTGAAAAAAATAGTAATAAGAAACAGCCACATCTTTGGCATTCCGGCAAATATAGATTATCTAAGAAGGTAAAATCAAATATTAAATTACCTAATTATTTTAAAATATAGTTTCATCAATATTTTTAAGAAAGGCATTTGTGTTTTCAATTATAAACATTGTACCTATTCATTTTAGGAAATATATAAAATTATAAAAAAGAAAAATCCTTCAATAGCCTGAATGGCAGCCCCTTTTGCAGTGTTGTTCAATGTTTGTTCTAATTTTTCAATTTAATGCTATTTTAACATATAACACCTCATTTGAGTGTCATAATTCCATTGTTATAATTGGTCCAGATAGATTATTATCCTTAATATAAGTGAAGAAACTAAACTGAAGGTGAATCACAATATAACACTGAGAATAAATAAATCAATGAGAGTAAATTGATGTGATAAGTCACTGAGTCAACAATAAAGTCCTCTGATCTTCATACTGTACCACTTATTCTTTATAATAAAAAATAAATTCTGTTGTTTTCTCACTCATGAGCTTTAAAAAACCATATACTTATGAGGGTCTGTCCATACAATAACCTCAGTGAAAATATATTCTCTACCAATACCTTGTTGAGTTTCTGTTTTACTTGTAGAGAAAACACCAGCAAATTAACAATCAGGAGCTTTGGTTTTAATAGTTCTGGCATAAAACATAAGAAGTTTTATCATCTTATAAAAAGCACCAATCATTTTAGACCTTAATTCTTTTCTACTAAACAAGTGAGTTAGTTCAGATCTCTATGGTCTTTTCTAGGTCTGCTCTTCAATGCTACAAGAAAAGTTTTGCAAAAGTAAATTTCACATTCCTGTGGTCTTCCACTTCCATCTTCAGTCACCTGAGCAGTGCCATCAGGGAAGAAAGGCTGCTCTTGACCCATCCACTATTTATGGAGTATAATTAGGCTCACTAACTGGTCATACTCAAGTCTCCATATTTTCAAACAATTTCAAAAAAATCTGTTTTATTTGGATCTCAATTTGAAGATCCCACTATAAAACCTTTGACTACTAGCCCTGGCTGGTAGCACAGTGGATAAGGTGCCAACCTATGAACCCAAAGGTCGCTGGTTTGATTCCCTAGCTAGGGCACATAACCAGGTTGCAAGCCAGGTCTCCAGTCAGGTCTGGCTGGAGGCAGGTGAAAGGTAACCATATATTGTTCTCTCTCTCCCTCTTTGCCCCTCTCCCTTCCCCTCTCAAATCAAATCTTAAAAAAAAAAAAAGATAAGGTTTACATATGACTTGTTAATTGTTGTATTACTGGAACATGATAGACACTCAGTAAATAATTATTATGACAGTTGGCTGGTTTATCCTTGTCTAGTTTGTTTGTGTGTCTCTCAGTACCAAGCACAAAAGTTTGTAAAAGGAGTACATTCAATGCAATTAGTAATAACAACAAATACAAAAGTAGCTACCATTGATTGTTTACAATATGCTTGGCACCATGTTAAGCAGTTTACAGACATTATTTCAGTTAATTTTTATATGAAAAGGATGCTATTATTATCTTACTTTTACAGATAAGGAAAGTATTTATTGGTTTGTTTGTTTTCAGAATCACCTCTAAACTTGAAATTGAAATCTAGACCAACTATACTGACTATAATCTACACTTACTAAATGTTTACAGTTTCAGTGAAAGAATAACAAACACGTGTTATGACTTGAACATTGTAAAACTTTTTTATTTTGAATAAAGTTTTTTGTTTGTTTGTTTGTTTTTAATTTTATTGTTGTTGTATTACAACCATCCCCATTTCCTCCCTTGGATAAAGTTTTGATACTTGGCTCTGGTTACCTTACAGTTCTTTTCCCAAAATGAGGCTGGAAAAAGCTTCACTGACAAATGAGTCTTCACAATTCTAGGAGATGCCATCTCTTTTAATTGTTTTACTCCTGATTTATAAAAATGTAAAGGTTAGACAACCTCAAAAATTATAAATATTTATGTGAATTTTATAGATATTTTAAAAACAGAAGTAAATTTAGGATTATATCTTTTATTAATGATAATATTATTAATATATACAAGCCAACTATGATAGAATTTTAGATAGAGGAAATTATAAAAAGTAAGATCAAATAATATATCATCACTTTGGAAAAATCATTATTAACATTTGGGTAAATCATCCTCTATATAAATATGTTTATATGTCCAGATTCACAGCCATAAAGTACCACATACACACATAAAACTTTTAATATTTTCTAATTATCCTATCTTCAATATATTATATTAATACTTAAATGTCAAGAAACATACAGTATTTTTAAATATTAATGACTTTTAGTATCATTATATCACTTCTAAATATTCTTTTGCTAATATTTATAGTGCTTCTAATATTTTACAATATTAAAACAATTTGTAATAAATATCCTTTGCATAGACCCTTAAACATTTGTGGGTATTTTTCTAGTATTCAAAGTATTATCACATTTAGCCCATAGAGAAATATATGCTAACATATTACTAGGCCCTACTGAAGGCATATAAGAGCTATCCCTATTCACTGCTTTCTAGCCACATGCTATACAATAAATTTTATCCAGATTTTAAATTAAATTTACATGCTTTACTATGTAGAATACATAATACTAATTGCCACTCTTGATTACAGCACCTTTTCTTATATCATCTACAACCACACTTTAAAATATCTGTATATTATAGCTATTAAAATCAATGCAAGCATTACCATTCATCAGCTCTTCTTTTCTGCTTTCCAGGAAAGGTATTCGATTAAAAATGACATCTTTTTTGCACTTTTCCACATCACCCTCTTTAAATATCAGGTCTACAATTTCACTCAACCAGGTTGTGCCTGTGAAAATTAAACACACCTGAGTCTCCCACTGACCATGCTATGCTGGTGATGGAAGTGATAAATATATAGCTGGATAAAGTAAGTTGTTACCAATGCAATAGTATTTGAAAGGTGTCAGAAAAGCCCCCGTACCCCAAAATAGCCTTGATAAATGTGGATGAATATTATAGTAAAACTTATATGTTATAGGAGTCCCAATTTGTCCACGATAAATTGTGACATTGTGCAATCTGATAACAGTTTGGGTTTAAATGTTTACATTTAAAAAGTGAGGAGGCTCTAATAATAGATGATACACTCAAGCATGCTTTCAAACACAAACTTTACTAACAGCTTTTTATGCCTCAAGTTGAGGACTTAGTTCAGAGGATATAGAAAAATAAATAAATCTAGTCCTTGCCCTATGGTGATCAAAGGCCCTTTGAAGAGTTGGAAACAATAATTACAATACTTCTTTTTTCTTAAGATATTATGATATCAGTAGGCCCAGGGATTTCTCTGCCTTGCGGACCATTTAATTCAGTAAGACGTGGCTGCTGTGATGTTTCAACAAGAAGCAACTTTAAGAGAACATAATTGAGCTTAGTCTTAACAAATTATTGGCATAAATTCACCCATTTTGTGAGGTAGAGAAAAGTTTTATCAGGCAGAGAACTGTCTTTTTAAAAAACAATCAACGGTCAGACACTTCAGAATAGTACAGCAATGAGGAAAAGAACTGGAAATCGAAACCTAAATCAAAAAGGCTCCTTTAGGCCCTGGCTGGTAGCACAGTGGCTAAGGTGCCGGCCTGCAAACCCAAAGGTTGCTGGTTGGATTCCCAGCCATGGCACATAACCAGGTGGCAAGCCAGGTCTCCAGCCAGGTCCATGGCTAGAGGCAGGTGAAAGGCAACCATACATTGATGTTTCTCTTCCTCTCTGCCTCTCTCCCTTCCTCTCTCTCTCTGGAAATAATAAATTAAATCTTAAAAAAAAAAAAAAGGCTACCTGAAGGGGGCAGGGGAGATGAGGCTATACATACAGGCAAGCACACAGCAAGCATAAAATGCCTTGTAAATTATACTAAAGACTTAAGTTACTTCCTGAAAGTTTGAAAAGGCATGGACATACATTAAGTAAGAGAGCAAGATTATTTGGGTTGTGTTTTGGAAGAAGTCCTCAAGCCACAGAGGAAATAGAACAATGGAGTGAGGGGTTAATGAGAAGAGAGGCAAGAGACCTGGAAGAGACTGATGGTGAGACATATCTATAAGACATTATAGACAAAACATTTTGACTGATCAAATATAGCTGAAACAGCAAAAAATTAATCTTGAATATCTTTCAGGCTCTCTCTTCAGATGACCGTATTACACTGACATAGATTCTGACAAGGAAGAGAAGTGGAAGGACAGTTTTGGAGAATCAGAAGGGCCAGAGAGAAGAGCCAAAGACATATTTAGTGTTTGACATATTTAAATGCTAAATAGAAAAACCAGATGGACAGGTCTGAATTGGACTCTTCCAATTTTGAAAGGTTTATTATTATGAATTTGAAACTATAACAGTTGAGCTAATTTCAGAAAAAAAAGATGTTGCTTACTTAAATGTGAATTTTGGGGATGAACTTATAGAAAAGTTGGTTAGCTGAAAAAGAATTTGTTTTTTTTAATGTGTAACAGGTAGTTATATCATGTCTATATGACAATAATGATATAAGGTAAATATAGTTCATAGTCTTGAGTTTTATTTATGGCTTTATACTTATCCATCTATAGTAAATAATTTTCTAATGTGGCCAATAATATCTATTTTTCTTTTTTTTCACTATCAACCAACTTGATATTATTGATATTTCTAGTACATTCCATCCAACAGCAGAACATTTACCAGCTAGATTATATTATGAGACATTAAACAAGGTTCATTAAATTTAAGACTATTGAAACCACACAGAATATATTCTTTGACCATAATGAAATTAAATTAAAAAATCAATTTTAAAAATCTGAAAGATAACACACTACTACATCATAAAAAGGTTGACTTAAAAAGCCACAAAGTAATTAAATACATGTTCATCTACTTGTGCAAATGTTACATATTTATAGTTTTATAATTCATACTTTGTAAACAAGTACACATGTACATGCATTTCAAGGAGAAAGTTTCATATATGTTTAAGTTTATTTTAAATGAATGAAATTAGAATAGTTAAAGGTAATTGATTTTTTTATAGGGCAAACAGGATAGTCATACAATGACTCAGTAGAAAATGGGAAATTCTCCTCATAAGGAATTTAATTCCAAGGTGAACACAAAAATATAAATGCATTTCATGTTAATCTTTAAACTTTTATGGAAATGGTAGCCTTGATAACAGGCAATTTATTTATAAACTAAAGTTCACTGAACTCTTGGTTGGGAGTTTTCTTGGGGAAGATGAGGAACATTTTAATCAGTTCGGGGTGTGTGAAGGGGACATCTAAGGGAAGCATTGTAAAGGTCTTAGCTTTGTGAGAGACAGCCAGATGTCATCATGAAAAGCTGCCTTTCTCTGCTTCCATGCTGGGTAGAGAATGTCATGAAAAGGATAATAAACATATAGAATAAATTACTGGAAAAGGCAATTTGATTTGAGGAGAGTAAGAGGAGCTCAAGAGACAAACTTGTTTCTGGAGAAAGAGAATTGATGACTCTTATGTGGAAGCAGGAGATTTGTGTTAGCCTGTATGGGTAATTTTTATTTTGCCTGGTTTTTACAGGTTTACTATTTTGATTACATTGACTGTATTTTGAGCTGCTAGGCTCAAAGCTTTCCAAGAGAAGTCAAGCTGCCAAATGAGGACTGGTGCCACTTAGCAAGAGCATAGGATATGCAAAGGCCAGATGTTGCTTGGGTGGGGTCTCAGAGAATCACCAGGGTAGGGCAAATTGTGCAAGTCAGGTTGATGAAGGCTCAGATATGGTGCCCACCTGCCGTGTGGACACAACTCAGCAAACAATGGCCTCTGCCAATACTTCTGCTCAGGGGAAAACTACTCCTCTTGCTTTTCACCTGTTGCCAGTTATTCTCAGATTGTCCAAGGTACCTTTCGATCTGCTGCCCCAGTGCTGGAGCTCAGAACAAGTGAGTCCAAGTTAATCTGTGCATGGGCCCTTTAAGAGGAACACCTGGGATTCTAAAATCCCTCTGTCTTTCACTCATTCACAATCTCTGCTGGTCTTTACAGCCATAGATATGGGGAATTCACTTCCTGGCACTGGCACCCTGGGCTGGAGGGGTCCTGGTGTGGGCCTGGGCTCTGTGCTTTTCACAGGGGACCTCTGCAACCAAGGTATCTTCTCATCATTAACTGCTGCATCATGCGTGTGGGACCAGCTGGTTCTATGTCTCTTCCCCTCCGAGCACTCTCCATGTGACTTTTTCTTTATATCCTTGTTTATACAACTTCTGTTCAGCTAGATTTTAGGTGGTTCTGATTGATGGTTGTTTTGTAGTTTAGTTGTAATTTTGATGTGATTGTGGAAGAATCCAAGTACCACTTTTAACTACCCATCATTTGCCAAAAGCCAACAACACCCATTTTCAATAGTCTTGCTCAAGTTATAGGTGTAGATTATGATCTTAGAATAGTGCTATCATATGCTGCTTTTTCTATATCTCTATAAAAACTACAATATCTGCCTTTATTTAATATAAAGAATGAGTGTGGAAGGAGTGAACAGCTTAATATTTACTATTCAAAGTATGTCTGTCATTACTAGGAGAAAAGGGAACAGCTTAGACATAACAGGGAGACTTACCAGATCTGGGATAGGTGACAATGACAATGTCATCTGGTCTCGCCTGGAATGTATCTACATTATCCCAATGTTTGACAAAATCTATATACATTAGGATTCCATTGATTCTGCCAAAGAACTTGGAATCATCACATTTGGAAGAATCCATTATGGAGTGGTACACTGAAAGAAAAAAGGGCAATTTTTACACTTTCTAAGTGTAAACTTTATAATGTTTTAACAGTAATAATAGTTTTGTATATTGAGGTTCTCTTGTCTATTGAGCATGTCTTGGTTGTTGAGCATATTGGTTAAATGTATATTTAAGAAGTACATAACATAGTGTTGGTGCTTTAAGAGCTTCTAATCCTTTACAGAAGATAAGTCTAACATATGAAAAATAATAAAATACCAGGCATTATAAAGCAAAAAGTTAAAAACTATATAAAATGTGTGATACAATATTATTATATTTATATATAATATTCATATGTAATAAATTCCATAATCAATGAAAACAATGGAGCTTTCAATGTCTCTGTTGAAATTGCTGGGCATATAAAAAGACTAAGAGGTTCAGAAATATGGTATTTTGGCAAAGGATCACTTTGATTAACCATGTCTACATTAAATAACAATAAAGTTTATGGTCACATTTGATAGTGATAACACTGTAATGGATATCTAAGACATGATTCTTGAGGGTGTGGAAGGCTCCTCTGTGTCCTCTGACATTACCTTTACTTTTCTGTCTTACTTAATCATTAGAGTAGTAGCGAACACTCCCATTGAGTAATTTGTCTGAAAATTATAAGGTTAAACCAGATGGATATAATTTTATAATTTATCTCCTGGTACCATGATAACCCATTTCATGTTTAGGGCCAGTCGCAGAGATTTTAATAAAATAAATTTTCTTCCGTTGGTTTTTAACTTCTTAACTACCATTTTCCCCACAACTTACTCCATTTTTAGTTCTTTATATAGTATCTCAACTAATTTTATCCTTCTTTGATATTAGCCTTTCTAGACCTCTCTTTTAATTCACTCTTGCTCCAAAAGCTGCCTGGCAGGTTGTTATACTCTCATAGATTTGTGACCACTGTAGCTTTTATTGTGTTTGTCAGAAAGTTTGTATTACAACAGGGGGCACTTGGAGGGAGTAGTTCCTTCAGCTACTTAATATGTTTCTTTTAATAGAGGGTCCTAATCCATGAGAGAGGCATTGTAAAGAGGAAATGAAATATAACAAATGGCTTAACCCAAAAGAAGAAATACCTGATGGTAACATTTTAGAAAAATAACTGGTCTACAAATCAAACTAAGTAATTAGACCATTGACTTACACTGTAGACTTTTCTTGGTAGTGCTTTCCCCATTACATTTCTATATATCATAGAATTTCTGCATATTACAGTTGAAAACTTTCAGATGTTGCCTCCTCTTTTTTGCCTGCATCTGACACTAAATTCCACTGAGTCTATCTCTGTTATTTTCTTCTATTTCTTATTGTTTAGATCACTGCTCTCCTTAGAAACCTCTCCAAATGTTGATTGAATATATAAAAATAGCCTTCCCATTGGCCTTCCTGTAAAAAGTTCATATATCCTCTTTCTGTAACCACCAGAAGAAGGAAAAGGAATGTTACTTACTTATGTTGTGCCAGGTTTGAAATGTTTTATTTTAAAATTGTATTTATAAGTCATCAGGCTTTATGAAAAATCAGACATTGTTATTAGGTTAGGCTCGTCCTGCATGAGACTCCTTGAAGATGGAACTATATTTGTCTTACACAAGGAAGGATAAATATGCATACATTTATGCATACATGCAAAGTTCATATAAATATGTTATTTTTATATGATTGTTGAAAAAATTTTAAATATAGAGAGAATGTAAGTGTTCTCTTTATTCTACTCTTAAGAAATAATCACTCCTAATAGTATTGTACACATGCTTTCTGATATTTAAATATAAATTAAAAAATAAACTTATGCATATATTTTCTAGTATATTTTACATTTATTTGTAAACTTTTTTCTTTCACTGAACTATATAATGTGAACATATTTTGGTGTTGATATGTAAGTTCTGTTTTTATTCTATAAATGACACCAAGTAGTCCGTAGTATAGATGTAACATAGATGATATAATTCTCTGTTGATGGAAATTTGTTTTTTCACAATTTTTGAAATAAATAGTACTTTAATGATGTCTTTGAGCATCTCTGTTTTTGTATTTGTATTTTCAGTGATAATGGAAATGCCAAAATAAAAGTTATGTATGTGTAAAGTACTGATAAATATTTTTTAAAAATCACTGAAATATTGTACAAATTTACACAGTAAATGAAATTGCCTATTTTCTCACATCCTCACCAGAGCTGGAAATTATATTTTGTACTCATTTATAATTGAATATATATTTATTTTTAAATCTATATTTTGTAGATATTTTGTAATTTTTTAATATTTTCACATCTTATAAGTTTATTGGTTATTTTAATCATTTTGATTCATTTTGCCCACAAAAATTGTTGCTTTTTCTTGACTCATAGTTATAAATTTATTATTGATTTATATATCAAAGATATATGTTGTTTTCTACTTTTGTAATAGTGTATAGAATTTTATTGTTCATATAATCAATGTGTTAAATGTTTGCCTTGTGATTGGTGTGGTTACCTATTTAATGTGCTCACATGAAAAACACATGTGTTAATTAAGATGATTAATTTAGATGATTAATATGTACATAGCAGAGAACATAGTTAGAATATGAGCTCTAAAGTAGATCACCTTGGTTTAAATCTTAGCTCTGTTAATTGAAACTGTATGATCCTGGTAAATTAACTTGACTGGGCTCCATTTTCTTCTCATCTACAAATTGAGGATGTTAATAATTATATTTGCCTGAAACAATTATTGGTAATTAAATTGAGGTATATTCCTGGCCAATTATATAAGTTTAATAAATATGAACTTTGATTGTTATTATGCCACATCTATATGATAAGGTAGAAGAACCAGACCCTTGGACTCTCTTAGTCACAGTGCACATTACATAATAATATCTGTTCAAAGCAAGGAAAATATTTGTTGTCAAAAAAATTCCCAGGAACGTAAATATAAAATTCTGAAGAAAATCATAGTCAGTAATCTGCTTTCTGCTGGAGAGGGTAAAAATCTACAAATGTCAAATAGGAATTTTGTCCCTATTTACTTGTCTAAAGTTCTCTGGTATAACCCAGTAGGATGTTAATTCCATTGGGCCCCCAGATTGCATAAGAGAAGAGAGAGACACAATATAAGAGTTTTCTTTTGTTTGTTTTTAATCAAATAATGACTTAACATGTGTTTTTGAAAGCCACAGGACAGCATGGTTGTTCCTACCAAAAGGAAAAAACAAAAACAAATAAACAAAAACAGTCAATAAGGGTAAACTCAACTCTCTCAAAACATCCCTCTCAGGTACATCAGGTTTAATCTCACCAAAATTATATTTGTATTAGAATCAGTCTTATTAATGAATCAGCTTGTTCTTCAAACCTTCCTTTGCTCTCAGAAAATAGATCTTTCACTGGAAGAAATGTGTACAAAAGGCATTGCTTGCCCTGTCTACTAATTTATTTATTCATGTGAACAACTTTCTTGGTGTTCTGCCAAATTTGAAAGAATTGGCTTATAGTCAGTTGGGAGTATCTGATTTATCATTGAAGAGTTGTCTGACTTTTGGCTGCCCCTTCATGATCAATTTTGGACTCAGAATTACACTAAGTAGCATATAATAAAATCTCTTTCTTTGTTTAACTCCTTTGGTAAATTATCTCATATCACAATGTATGGAGACATCCTCTAGCTAATCTGTTTTTTCTCAACAGGTGTATTTCAGCCCTGGCTGGTGGCACAGTGGATAAGGGGCTGGCCTGTGTACCCAAAGGTTGCTGGTTCCATTCCCAGCCAGGGCACATAACCAGGTTGCAAACCAGGTCTCCAGCCAGGTCGATAGCTGGAAGCAGGTGAAAGGCAACCATACAATGATGTCTGTCTTCCTCTCTGCCTCTCTCCCTTTCCCTCTCCCTGAAAGTGATAAATAAAAATGTTATAAATAAATAAATAAATAAGGTGTATTTCAGTTAGGAATGGTCAATTTTATTTTATAACTGAGTATGTAGATTACTGTTGTCTAGAAACACAAGCACCCCTGGCTGGTAGCACAGTGGATAAGGTGCCGGCCTGCGAACCCAAAAGTCGCTGGTTCGATTCCCCAGCCAGGGCACAATGATCAGGTTGCAAGCCAGGTCTCCAGCCAGGTCCATGGTTGGAGGCAGGTGAAAGGCAACCATACACTGATGTCTCTTTCCTGCTCTGCCTCTCTCCCTTCCTCTCTCCCTGGAAATAATAAATAAAATCTTTAAAAAAAAAAAAAAGAAAGAAAGAAAAAAAGAAACACAAGCAAAAAATAGTTAAAACTTTGATTCATAAATTCAATTGAATTCAGAAGGATTTTTTCTTCTTTCTCTATATTCCTTTTTCCCTTCTTTTTTTTTTTTGACCTTCCCTTTTCCATCTACCAACCTGCCTTTCATTCAGCAAATACTCTCTGTGCAAGTGACTACTTCACCCCCAGGCAAGAGTGTTAAGGGCTGGGATACTGTGGTGAATTTATGCATAGGACTCACTTTGTCCTCACTGTCTTGTACTTACCTAGATTTAGGTCAAGTGGCTGAAAGTAAAGATCCTTTGTACATAATCCTATCCCACACCTCAGCACTGGGTCACAAAGTAGATGCTCTAAAATATTTATTAAATTTAATTGTTAGTTCAAGTCTCTCTGGGTTCCCTAGTTTTTATTAAAGACTCTTAGATAAAATAGGTACTATTTTGTTAATGTTCTACCTGTCAGCACTAGACCAAGGACTTGTAGTTCTGCTGTATTTATCTGATGTGTCTCACTTAGCAGTAACAAAAATGTTTGCAACACCCATGCTAGTAATAAACTCTTTCTGATACAAGTAAACACCAGATTAGAAGTCACTCTTCATTATGTTTCTACCTTGCTTGCTTTAGTTCTTCAGAAGTAAGACAGAGAATATATCTAGTGAGGACTTACAAAGAAACTATGATACTGTCATTTATGTTGAAGCTCTTAAAACAGAAAAGCACTACATAAATGCAAGATGTTATTTTTATTGACACACATGCTTTAAAAAGACTTTAAATGCTTTATGTTACTAAGTGACTAGAGTATTGGTAAGACTTTATTCTTTCTATATTCCTTTTTTAACAGCTTTATAATAACACAATTTGAATCTATATTTCACACATCTAAATCTAAATATTAATACTGGTAATAGTAATAAATATACAACCTGTTCAGATGATCCGGTGAAGCAAACTGGGTGAGTCAGTGTAGTTTTCCTCAAATCCCCACTCAGGTTGTAAGCTGCAAAAAGGAAGAGTTGCGTGAGCATCTGGAATGTTTCTGAGGAGCTTTTATCCTTAATGCCAGAGTAGGAGGCGGAGACTAACTTGTGGGTTTGGCTTTCCGGAGCCTGTGATGCAATTAAGTAACACAAATATAGATCCATACCTGCAAATGCATTCAGCCACACACAGCCATGCTCATTCATACAAAAAGGTGGAATGCCTCTGCTGCTATTTTTTCATTCTTGGCTTATAATCAAACTCCTAGATTTGCCAAAGGCAACCAGTAGTTTGAGGAGATGGAGGAAGAGGAGAAGATGAGGGAGAAGATTGGAGCAAAATATATGACAGTTTGGGAAGAAAAAAGGCCTCTGACTCACTTACTGATGAGTAATAACATGGTTTGAGATAGACCTTCAAAGAATGAAGTTGTTGAAAGAGTGAGAGAAGAAAAGAAAATAACAGAAGAAACAAGAGGGCAGTGGATCAGGATACCAGCTCAATTGACTAAGACCTGTCAAAAAAGACTTTATAGCACTTGGTTGTGTCCTAACAAGCTAAATGGAAAAGATCTTGCATATAAAATGTTTGTCTTTAGCTCTTAAGCAGCCCTAAAATACCAAAACCAGATAACAGCTTTCAAAAGCATGTAAGTATCACTCAGCTTAGATTATTATTTTAATAATCTAACCTCTCTGCTCCAAATCACAGTCTTGATACCAAGCTTCAGATGGAATTTCTGGGCAAAGTTATCCACTGACATCATTGACATTTAGATAAAAAGATGAGAAAAATAAAATGTCAAGTGTTTGTGGAACCTATGAATTCTACATTTCTCTTTTTCTATCTCTGTACCTACTCTGTCTTTAGCTGAGAAAATTCTTCCTTGCTACCACATATTCAACCCCATGAAAGCCTGTAACTCGCTTCCAAACCTAGCTAGTTCTCACTTGTCGCTCGATTTTTCCTTAGTTTGCACATCCTTTGAAAGGCATCTGGTGACTCTGGGAAGACTGGATGTTCCATTGAGTGACCTTCAAATCCTATTCTTGCTGTTAATGAGCCCTATTCCACTGTGCTGAAGTTAAAATTTACTTGTTAAGATATTTGAAAAAAAAAACTTATTAGGCTGTCTATAGCTAAATAACAGGGTCTTACTCTTTAATTAACACACTTTCTGGCATCTGGAGTCTAGGGAATGAAGATATGCCAATGACATCTAAGTGGATGAAGTGTTCAAGAAAGAAAAGAAATTAAGAGAACTATAGTTATTAGTTACAGAAAGTGTGATAGCCACCCCTACCCAAAGTGAAAAAAGAACATTTAAGTGGTTTCTGAGAAATAGGACATTTCATGATAAACATGAAGGTGGAGCATGAGAACCCAGGAGCTCAAGTTTGCATTTTGTAATATTTGTTTTTATGTAGTTGATCATTTACATTTTATATTTATTTGTGTTAAATAAAATGTATTGAAAACATTTCATCTTTAAATAAGCAAATTTAATATGGACTATAATTTTTACCCTGTTGCCTGGCTTAATTTGTCTTTTTAATTATTAGTCTTTAATTATGAGGATCTGTGAGGCTTCCTTTCTTATTTACCAAAAATATTCTTCCATCCAAAAATGTCAGGATGTGAGCACAAGCTAATTTGAATAGGTTTAACTCTCTGACCATTTCTCTTATCTTTCAATTATAAGCAACTGGCTGATGGGATATTAGAGATGATTTAAATCATGTGATACTGACAACTACTAATGGCCAAAGTACCTTCATCCTTAGAAAATCTTCTAAATAATGAGGATTCACTTGCTAATAAAAATAAAACAATAGGCAAAATAGCCAGCCTAACTTTCATTCTTTTCCATGAGCAGTGAGTACAAAAGAAATGATAAAATATTTGAGGTCTCCATCTGATCTTCCTCCTTTGTACCCTCAACCCAGAACAAAAAAACTCCCAAATAAGCACTTACTTTTAAAAATGTTTATCTTAAGCCCTGGTTGGTGGCACAGTGGATAAGGCACTGGCCTGAGAACCCAAAGGTCGCTGGTTAGATTCCCAGCAAGGGCACATAACCAGGCTGCAAGCCAGGTCTCCAGCCAGGTCTGTAGCTGGAGACAGGTGAAAGGCAACCATACATTAATGTTTCTTTCCCTCTCTGCCTCCCTCCCTTCCCCTCTCTCTGAAAATAATAAATAAAATCTTTAATAAGTAAATAAAAATGTTATCTTGATTCTTATAATTTAGGCATATTTGTCATCCTTATCATACCACTTCTGTCACATTCTAAAACTTTGGAAGTAATTGTGGAATTGGCATGCCTGTGTGAAAAAATGTTTCCATGACAATGGTTGTTCCTTATTAGTGATCATTGAGCTGTTTCTTTTCCTTCTATCTCATACACAATTCTCTTTGTAAGTTTGAGGATCCTAGTTTTTGTTTCATAAATGACAAAATTTCAATATCAATAATGAAAAACATAAGGGTTACTGAGCACTTTTTAAACTATTATTTTTGAATAGTTTCCACTGTGCTGAAGTTAAAATTCACTTGTTCACCTTCCATATAAAGAGATTTGAAAAAAGAAAACTTATTAGACTGTCTGTCTATAGCTTAATAACAGGGACTTACTCTGTTATTAGCACACTTCATGGCATCTGGGGTCTAGGGAATGAAAATATACCAACGACATCCAAGTGAATGAAATGTCAAACAATGGACAAAAGTTAGTACAAAAAAGTTTTCTCCCCTGTCCATTTCCCCCATTCATTACTATCTTGCATTAATGTGGCACATTTGCTAGCACTAAAGAACGAATATTGATACATCAGTATAAAATAAAGACCATAGTTTACATCAGGGTTCACTTTTTGTATTGCACGGTTCTATTATTACTGACAAATGCATAATGTCAATGTCACGCATCAACCATTGTGGTATCATACAGAATAGTTGTCACCCATCTAAAAACTCTCTTGTGTTCTACCTATTCATCCTTCCTATTGTGGATATAAAAACATCCAAAACTATGGAAAATTTTTATGAGTTTATTTAAACCAAAGTGATGACTTATACCGGTGAGCAAGATCTCAAATGCTCTAGAGAACAGTTTTGCAGCTTCTTTTATGCTTTGAAATCAAGCTGGGAACTAAGAAAGATTACAAGGAGGTGGGAGAAGGCTTGCTTAAGGCAAAAGTAAGCCTTTCAGGAAAAAAGACAGAGAGACAGACAGACAGAAGAGGAAATTTATACATATGAGGTATGGCTCTGCACCATGACCCGCCATGACCTGCCCAGCTAGAAAGGTATGATCTGATCATCTGGTGAGGTTACTTTTCATAGAACCCCATTTTTTCATCCACCCTCCTCCCCTGAGCTCCACACAACCACTGATCTTTTTATTGTCTTTATGGTCTCGCCTTCTCTAGACTGTCATATGGTTGGAGCCAAATCATGTGTAACCTTTTCAGGCTGTCTTCTTTGACTTAGCAAGGTACATTTTAGATTCTTTCATGTCTTTTGGTAGCTGGATAGCTCATTTCTTTTAATTGCTGAATGACATTCTATTGCCTGAATGTACTACAGTTTATTTATCCATTCACCTTTGGAAGGACCCCCTTGGCTGCTTCCAATATTTGTAATTACAAATAAAGCTGCTATTACCATTAATACACAAATTTTTCTATGCACAGGAGTTTTCTCCTCACTTGAGTAAATACTTAAGAGTGTAATTAATTCCTGGATAGTATGGTAAGACTAATGTTAATAAAACGACAGTTGTGGAGAAGGTTGAAACTGCAATTTGGTCAAGTAGTAAGTCTAGGTTCAGTATCATTGGCTTTAGCACAAGTGGCTCCATTTAAAACCTGTGGTTTTCTCCTTAGTAAGTCTAAAAAAAAAGGCAAACTTTAATATTTTTGTTCACTCACGAAAAGCTCCTGTGTCTCTTATCAGAAAAGAAAGACATACCATAAACATTTTAGTAGCAATTAATTTAGCACGTGGGTACATTGATATGTCAGAAATTTTGGCAAAAGTCATAGAATCCTAGGGCAAAGGACTATTGCAGCTAGAGAGTCATCTCTCTGCACCACCCCTAACATGGTCCCCACTCTCCCTACTCCCTCCAAATTCTTAGCAGAACTGGCCTCGGAGCCTAGGAGATATCACAGCTGTGGGAGCCAGGAAGTTTTGAGCTTGGATTTAATATTGTTATATTACTTCTGCCAGATTCCTATTGCTGGATTTCTGTAATGATACATAAGAAAACCTTTGAGATGGAGGTGGGGATGGAAAGAACTGCTTTTTAAACTTTTCTTAACTGTTTCCTAGTCAGTTAATTCTCAAACCTGATGTCACCTGGTGACATTTAAAAACAGATTGCGGCTTCCAAGATTGTGGCGGTTCATCCTTAGCTGCACTGGGCGGGACGCGTCCTGACGCACAGATGGCGGGAGCCGCATTAACCAGTGCGGCTGTGTGGCCTGAGGATGCTGGTGAACTGTGCACAGCCCGCAGGCCCTGCTTGAGTGGGTCCCGGAGGGTGGGGGCGACGAACCTGGGACTTGGGCTGGTGGCACTGAAGCGCCTCACTGTCGCCCAGGCCCAGGGCGGTGCACTACCAGCTCCTTTGCAAGGTGTGTGGAACCTGGTCCACCAAGCAAACCTCCGGGCTGGCTTCTCACCAGGGCGTGGTCACTGTCACCTGCCTTGGCTGCTGGAAACAACATATCATCACCCACATAGGAAAAGGTGTATTTTAAAAATCTTGGTGTTCAGAGCAGAGGAGATATGTGTGTGATTGTTGATGGGTCCCTGGAGCTGGTAATAGAGACTGCGGAGCTCAAAATCCATCGTGGCTCCAGGAGGGGGTGAGGACCAGGATCGCTCCCACCCTAGCAACTTGGAGCCCAGATGACGCTGCCTTCTTCCCTCCGGAATGACGTTATGGCCCTGGGCCTGTTTCTGTAAATACACCGGCAACACTTGCAGATGATAGGGCCTATGCTGTCCCGTTGTCCCTGGTTCTGGAGTCAGTAACACACGGAAATTCCTCTAGGTGCAGAGCCCCTGGCCCAACACCATGGCCCAGCTCAGAGGAACTGCCTTCGTACTTGCCTGTTGCAGGCCCTGTCCCAGTGGAAAGGGCTGGACAAGGAGTCTGAGCCCTCCCTGACTAGCTGTGTGGCCTTGGGCAGATCACTCTGCCCCTCTGAGCCTTCTGCACATGAAGATGCTCATGCTGCCAGGTATACAGATGAGAAGAGCAGGTGGAGGACAGGCAGAGTGGCTCGGTTGTACCCTACAGGTCAGGTTCCTGATTTTTCTCGCTCTGGGGACAGGCCTGAAAGGAATGGCCAATTAGCCACTGTTCTTTCTGGAGGCAGGATTAGCACCCTGGGAGTCCCATCCCTCTAACCAGACACAAGGAGGATGCCACACAGATCCCTCTCATGCCATCTGCCCATGCTCTGCACACAAACCAGGCTGCTCCGGTTGATGGTCTGGTCCACATGGTAGTGGGAGCAGTGGGAGTTGGGCTGTCTGCCATCTGACAGGCGATGGGCCCTGAATGCTCCACATAGGCCTCTCAACCCTGGGGTGTGTGATTTGTCTCCCAGTCTTGATTCACTGGCTTCTTAAGATATTCCTGTGTTTATGAAAGAGTTTGTTTCCAGAGGGGTCCCTGGGCTGTGTCGCCTTCAGCATGAATCACTAGCCAGTCTCTGATCTGACAGGATCTGAGCTCCTGGCCACCACCCCATGCAGGTACTCAGAGCCTTGGAGCCACACCTGGAGCCTCATCTTTATTCCCCTGAGCTTTGGCAGTTTGTGCTTTATCTGGATTATGTCCTGTCCTTCCCTTTGCAAATAACTCTCTACTATTCCCACCCAGAGCCTGCTGTGCCATTTGCAGAGTCTGTCATCATCCATCATCCGTCATCCATCATCCATCATCTATCATCTGATGGCCCCAGCCAGTTCCCAGAAATCTTCTTCACAGAGGCACCAAGGCCATTGAGACTGCTGACCAAGGGGACTGTGGGACCGGCTGGCCTTGAAATGCAGGAGCAGGAGGCGAGGCCTTGGTCTGGTTGGCGTCATGCCTCCAGAGCTGGAACCAGAGTTTGGAGCTGGCTAGACCTGCAGAACTGGACCTAGAAGGGCCACCCAGGACCCTCCTTTCATGGATGGGGAAACTGAACCCTGTGGTTTGGATCTGTGTCTTGACTATGTCTTTTATACTTTGCATTCTGATGCTTTGACACTTGGGCTCTGCTGACCCTAGAGGGACTGCCCCTCCCAGAGCTAGTCAAGTCCCAGAGAGAGCAGCAGACAAGTGAACACACCAGGATAGGTACCAGACAACCAGGCCAGCCTCTCGGCCCAGAGCCACTAGTTATTTGCAGCAGACAGCACTGGGCTTGCTGGCCCTGCTATGCCTTTCAGTGGAAACCACAGTATAGGTGCTGAGGGCAGTTGGACTTTCTTGGTTTTGCAAAGAAGGTAAGCTTTGAGATGGGGAGTCTTCCATTCTCTCACATCTCACAGCATCCAAATAAAACTTCTTTTCTTTTTCATCAGCAACTGCCTCAGAAGTTTGGCTTTTGTGAATCCCCTTTTTTTGTTGTTCAGTAACTAAACCCTTGGTAAGTAGCCAATTTCAATTGTGTTGTGTTACAAAGAAAACAGATCCTTATCGAACTTGTGCAGGTAACAATATTGCCATTAAAATGCAAATACTCACTGTGAGTTTCTGATTATGGAGACATTAAGTAGGGAGTAAAAGACAAATATTTTAGTTCTTTTTACAAAAATGTAATTTACCAAAAGCTCTAACTCATACTAGCTGTAGTGAAAACAAAAAATCATTATACATCTGGAAAAAAGAACCAGCAATGTTTCAAATAAAAATCATAAAAATGGTAGCCTTTGCCTCAGGCCATTCAATTTTGTGTAATTAAACATTTCCTTCCCCAGTTCAAGCAGCTCAGTGAGTTGAGCCCTGTGAATTGGAAGGTCGCTGGTTTGATTCTCAGCCAAGGCACATGCTTAGGTTTTAGGCTAGGTCCCTGGTTGTGAGCCTACAAGGTGCAACGGATCAATGGTTCTCTCACACATTGATGTTTCTCTCCCTCTTTCTCCCTCCCTTCTACTCTCTCTAGAAATGAATAAATAAAATCTTTAAAAAAAAGAAACCCTGGCTGGTAGCACAGTGGTTAAGGCGCCGGCCTGCTAACCCAAAGGTTGCAGGTTCGATTCCCCAGCCAGGGCACATAACCAGGTTGCAAACCAGGTCTCCAGTCAGGTCTGTGGCTGGAGGCAGGTGAAACACAACCATACACTGATAAAAAAAAAAAAAAAAAAAAGAAACTTTTTCTGCTTGTATCCAGTTTTGCGAGTAGTTCTCTCAATCTTGCCTAATAATTAAGGGTGACAGAGTCAGCGAAAACTCCAAGATTTCAAGGCTGTCCTTCAAATCTTGTATGATTTGTTTAGTAAAATGTTTAGTGATGACACCTCAATCACTAGAGATTGGGGAAAATATCCCGCTAGTGGGGAAAACAGGTTTTTTTTCTTTACTGTGAAGGCATCAGCCTTGCATCATGGGAAGGCTTCAAATCATCTGGAAAACATACGTGCAACAAGAACATATTGATAATCTATACTAAGTAGCAGTTGAACAAGGTCCATCTTAAACATACTATGGTAGATAAAGGAATACCACAACCAAAAAATGGGGTTCTCCAGGGAGCTTAAAAATACCAAGAGGCTATGCTGAGTTTCTTGCAGCCTGAACTATTTAATTTACAACCATTGTTTTCCCATGCAATATACTCTTATGTTTATCATGACTTATTTTACAATACTTCTCATGCAATTTAACACAAAACCTAATTAGATGAAAATTTTCCTTTCATAACAAGGGAGAATGAATCTTTTTTTTTTTTTTTTTTTTTTTTTAAGATTTTATTCATTATTTTCAGAGAGAAGGGCAGGGTGGGAGGAGAAAAGGGACAGAAACATTAATGTATGGTTGCCTTTCACTTGCCTCCAGCTACGGACCTGGCTGGAGACCTGGCTTGCCACCTGGTTATCTGCTCTGGCTGGGAATCAAACCAGCAACCTTTGGGTTCTCAGGCTGGTGACTTATTCACTATGCCACCAGCCAGGGTGGAATCTTAAAATTTTTTGAAAGTGGGTTTTACTTTCAGAAAACATGCATTGGTTTCCTTTTTCTTCCTTTCTTTCTTTTCTTTCTCTTTTTTTCCTTCAGTCTTAGGAATTGGGAACGATAAAGGTAAGTGGGCTTTAAAGTGCTTCTCAGGTAGACTTTCTGGTTTCACAAAGATTTCAACATAAGAATAGTTCTTAAATTGAGCCATCAGATGTAGCTCCACCTATCCACAACATCTTCTCATTTTACACCTTCTCCTCCTTTGGGTACACAGTTTTGTTTTAGCTTGGGAAAGAGGTTCAAAATAAAAATTTCCCCTCAGGCTCTGAATCTTGACTTCCAATTTGGCCAACTTTCAAATCAAAGACTTATTAAATAATTTCAAATATCTTGCCAGGTTTCAGCTGGGACAATCGGTAAACATTTGATGGTGCTAAACAATTTCACAGACTCAAAAGAGTGCAAAGGTCATGACTTTCAGAGTGATGCCTTCTGATAACCAAAAGAAAGACCTGAGAAAGAAGTGTTCCCTGGTAGACATAACATCTATTCCCATAAAAAAGCTTTACTTGAGTAAACTAACATCACTTCTTTACAAAAAAATCTTGATTAAATATTCCAATTTTCATAATTTTATCAATCCTTACACTTCTCTGTTTAAAAAATAAATATGTATTGCAAACTGAGTTAGAGCTTCATTATTGGATTTTATACTACAGTTAGTGGAATGTGCATATTAAGGAGTATTGGAAATTTTTCTTTTCTGTCCCTTGATGATTTTGTCCACTTTTGCATAAAAAAGGCTTTGGGTCCCAGTGAGAGGTCAAGCCAGGAGACCTTAGCCCTGTTATCAGGCCCCACTATCAATGGTTAACTTGGTTTAACCTTAAACCCTGGCTGTTTCCCCCAAACAATTGATGGTAAGGTTTCTGATTTTAATCTCTGCCTTTCCGTTTTTTGTTTATTTTAATTTTTCCAAACTGGGGTAAATAGATCAGACCTGTTTGGGGCCCCTTAATGTGTGTTTGGGGTAGGGGTCTAGGGGGCGGGGAGTGACAGAGGGAGTGTTTTGGTTCATTTAGCGTTTAGCAATGCTATATTAAAGCCTTTGTGTTAATCCCATCCATGTCCATTTTATTTCTCTAAATAATTGGTAACCATTTAAAGACTTGTATCTTGCTGGTATGATTCCTAGGACTCTCTTATCTTCTCTTTGTTTCACCCTTACTAATATTTAGAAATAGATGTTCTGTTTATTTGATTGGGAAACCCTTGCTTTATAAGTGCACTTTTAAACTATCTAATATAATTGGAGCATTTTTCATCATAGACATTGTAACTTTAGGTGAAAATTTCGTGGAGGCCTGGCAACAATTTGGGAGGATGTCCCAGTGGGAGGACTGGCCAGGACGCCTGGCAACCATTAGTGCACCCTCTTCTTTATCTAGTGTTTACAGGAAGGTCTACTAGGCTGCACTCTAGCCATTTATAAGGACTTCAAATTAGATAACTTAAAACAAACAAAATCCTTATTTTCTTCTACAATAAATACATCATGGTCCAATATGAATTAGGAAATGAGAAGACATGGCCTGAAAATGGGACCTTAAATTAGAATACTATCCTTCAATTAGGTCTCTTCTTCACTGCCAGGAAAAATGGACAGAAATCTCTTACGTACAAGCCTTTATGACCCTATACTCAGACACAGAGAAAAGTGGTTCATGTAAGCTCTAACTATACTTATTCTACTTTTTGTAGCCCCCTCCAGAGGAATACAAAGTAAGGCTTGTCCCTCAAAAGCAGAGTAATCTTGGGTGGGTGGGGAGGGGGACAGAGGGGAGCAAAAAGGGGATGGATGTAATACAACAACAATAAAATTAAGTTTTAAAAAAGCGTAATCTATGTGGGTATAATTTTTAAGTCCTCAATCAGTCTGCCTTGAAATAGAGCAAGATTTTTTTTTGAGTTATTTCTTTAATCTTTCATAATGTACAGGCTTGGTGACACCTTTTTTCATGCCACTAGAAAGGCAATGTGTCATATGATTCTTCTATCAAGGTCTGACTGTCCCACCCTGTAGTTTCAGGCTGGATCTTGGGCTGGGACTGCAGTTGCCACCAGTGGGAATCTATATAATTAATCTGTCACTATTTCAGAAGCATGTCCCTGAGCTGTTCACCAGATCTTATTATGGTCTGCAGGTGGTCGAGACAATATAAATGACCCTCTAAGGTCAAAAGACATTGTGATAGCTTGTAATTTATCTATAAACCAACATGGGTCTTTTGAAAGCCTGCCTTTTTTTCCCACTGAGCTGTCATGCTAAAAGGGACATAAGCCCTAAAGGTTCCCACAGCTTTGTTTGCAACTTCTCTGACAGGGTGGGGTCCAGGTAAACTCTTCTGTTAAAAATGGCCCAGGGAGCCTAAGGTACTAGAAGCAATACACCTATCCCTAAAAGTAATTATGTTCCACTGGAAGAGATAACAAAGGGACCCAGTTAAAGTATATATGAAAAAAACATTTTGCCAAAAGGGCTACAAAAGATCTTCTAATATGGCCCTAATTCCATATACTCTTCCTCCGCCCATCAAACCAAGTTATGCCCCTAATGAAAATACCTGGGCAAAAAGGCAATGTTTGTTTCTAAACAATGATGGATAGTGGATGAGAGATCAGAGACTGTTACTCCCAACTAAGGATCATTAAAAAATTATAAAATCATTTCATGACTTTTTCAATCAAGGTAGGGATGCCACTTACTTTTTAATGTCAAAAATCTATTAAAAAGGCTTATCTTGAGTCACCAAAACTGTCACTCAGGACTGTGGCCTCTGTTCAGTTAATGAGCAAGGGGTAAAAAAAAAAAAAAAAAAAAAATGCTTCCTCCCTTCTCAACCCCATCCAGACAAGATACCTTCTCAGGAGGAGATTGGCTAATAGAATTTACACAAATGCTCTTCTTCCAGGATTTCCGCTGTCTCCTCGTATTCATAGACCCTTTCATTGGGTGGGTAGAGACCTTCAGTGCCTAGGCTGAAGAGGTTGTCAAGGAAACAAAAGCTGTCCTTGAGGAGATCAATCTAAGATTTGGACTACCTCAAAGCCTCCTAAGTGATCATGGCCTTTCCTTTATGGCCAAAGTTACTCAACAAATAGCCCAAACATTATACATTAACTATTATTTACATAGTTTATGGAGACCTCAATCTTCAGGAGAGGTAGAAAATGCTAATAACACACTCAAAAAATCTTAGCAAAACTATGCAAGGAGAGGTCAGAGACATGAATGGCTCTGGCTCCCGCCCAGAACCCTTCTAAGGGGCACAGGGGGTCCCAAATCAAACATGGAACGAGCACTTTTGAGATGTTATACAAGAGGCTCTTCCGAACCTCTGACTTATATTTTGACTCAGAGTTCCAGAAACAACGTAATATATTATCAATCTAGAACAGGTGCAACAGGTTCTCCAAAACTAAGGCAATCAAATCTTCCCCTAGGTACACCGTCTCATACACTAAGTGTATCTCCTGGAGACTGGGTCCTCCTCAAGACTTAAAAGGAAGGCTCCCACCATAACCAGTGTGGCTCAGTTGGTTGGGCATTGTTCAGCAAAACGAACGGTCACTGGTTTGATTCCTAGTCAGGGCCCATTGCTTGGATTATAGGCTCAGTCCGTGTTTGGGGTGCATATGAGAGGCAACTGATTAATGCTTCTCTCTCACATCAAGGTTTCTCTCCCTTCCTTTAGCTGTTTCTAGTATACAGGTGCATGCGATCAATTGGCAAAATTTTAGTAAAATAAATAACATACCCCAAAATTGTCATATTTTGAAATATTAATTCTTATAAGTAAATACGTAAACATAGTCATTAGTTTTTTAATTGTTAAAAAAATATCCATTTGCTGCAATAATAGGCTATATTCAACTTGGGAATCTTGAGCATGCTTTAATAACTTTTCTTTATCCATGGACATCATCATGTTTTCAATCTTAGCTTGAACAGCCTCTTTACTGGAATAAGGTTGTTTATTAACTTCTCTCTCACATAAATGCAGCATACAGTCTAAAGGATTTGCATCTGGCGAACTAGGTGGCCAGATTTCCTTTGACCAGAATTCAGGAGCATTGACACTGAGGCATTCTTGCACCTTTTTGACGTTATGTGCTGGTGCACCATCTTGTTGGAAGATGAAATGACGTCCATTTGTGACTTGCTTCATCCATGGTACAACTACTTCTCTCAAAATGTCAAGGTAAATATCCTGGATTTTTATTGATAATCTTCTGGATTCTGTGTACAATATCTGGACTTGTAAACTGTACATAAAGAGATGTTACTGAAGTCCACAATTTCTTTAGCACTTCACCCAGCATGCAGTCCAGAAATTATGGTTGCTCTAACACCATATTCCTTCGACGTGACAGTTGCTCTCAGAATTTAATACTTTATATCTGAAACAATGATGTTAAATCATAACCTTACAAACATAGTTTTTCAAATTTAATAAGAAGCATGTGAAATAAGGAGATGCAAAGTTATTGCCAATTAATCGTGCACACCCTGTATATATAACTTTTTTAAGGAAGGCTCCCCATAGGACCTATTAAATCTAAAAAATAAAGAAAAACCAACTTTCCTATAAAAGACAGCCACAACAAACTTTATCTCTCTCTACCAGGCCTTAGCCTTCCCCTGAACAAACAATCCCCAATTCAGGAGACAATGCATGCTTGGTCTATTAGGACACACAGGAGCAGAAAAAAAACTGTCCACAGAAAGCCAAAGCAATGAGGGTGGAGGTTTGTCCAGGACCTCTGAGGAATAAACTGCATTGTTATCCCTTGACGCCCTATTGTTCTTAACTCTCACATGCTACTGGCATCTACATCAACTGAACATAAAATCTTCATGGTAATTGATATCTGTAGTGCGTTCTTTAGTATCCCAATAAATGACGCTAGCCAATACCATTTTGCCTTTACCTGGAAAGGAAAACAATTTACCTGAAAAGTAATGTCTTAAGAGTTTTAATGAAAGCCCTTCTGATGAATTCTGGAGACTAACTTGAATGATATTTTTTTCTATAGATTACACTTTATTGCAATATACACGATTTGGATTTCAGCTTTTCTTATCAGTTATGCCCTTCACAGAATTATAATGATATAATGTCTATCAGTTAGAACTTTTGCCCTTAGAGACTTAGGGTATCTAAAGGAAAATTACGATTGTCCAAATCAGGTAGCATATTTGGGACATCAAATATTAGATTAATGACTACACCTGGATCCAGATAAGCTTCATGGTGCCCTAAGTTTCCCAAAGCCCAAAAGGAAGTGTCAACTGCAAGGTTTTCTTGGACTAGTTGACTAGAGCCAAAATTGGACCCCAGTTTCTCTTTTATAGCAAACCTCTTATATTTTACTAAAGAATTACAGTCCTGACACAATTTTATAGGAAGAACAGGACAGCATAGACTTTGGAGCCTTAATGGAGAATATAATAAACCCACCTGCTCTTGGGCATCTTAACTATCAAATTCCCTTTTTATTTATTTCATTTTTGGTTTCTAAAAAGAAAATGCTCGCTAAAAATCATGGGCATCACCAAGAACCCCTAGGATACTCTCGGTAATTTAACTCACTGGCTTTAGATACCTCTCTTGACTTAGAGCAGAAATTTTCAACTTTGTTCATCTTATAACACAAGTAAACTAATTACTAAAACTCTGCAACACACCAAAAAATATATTTTCACCAACTGACAAAAAATACATATCATCTTAATTCTTTCACACCAGTTAACCATTGTTGTGTTGGCTGCTGTCACTTTTTTAAATTTGACAATCTAAAAGAAAAAAGGTCAGTACCCCTGACTAAAGAGTCAAGTCTTGCAGTTATAAAAATTCTTGCAGCACTCTAGTATGCTTCTTCCAGCAGTACACCAGTGTGCTACAGGACACCATCTGAAAATCACTGCCTGAGAACCATTGCTGCTACTACCCATTCATTAAAGCCACAGAGAACACTTTTATGAGATCTCATCTATCTTTGTGCCTTTTGTGGTAGAAGCTCTCCTGAATTCTTATCATACCCAGCACTTTTTTTTTTGTTAGTTGTCTTATTTCCTATGTAATTCTTTTATTAATTGCTTCCCATCTAACTATTTGACACTATAATAACCTTATTCCAACTACTCTTCTTCCTTCTAAAACTGACAAAGCTGGCACTGGTCAGATAGCTCAGTTGGTTAGAGCATTGCCCACTGCACCAAGGTTGCGGATTTGATCTCCGGTCAGGGCACATACAAGAGGCAACAAGTGAATGCATAAATAAATAAAACAACACATCAATGTTTCTCTTTGTCTTTCTAAAAAAAGCTTTTTAAAAATGTAAAACTGATAAAGCACCTCATAACTGTTTGACTCTTTGTGACTATTTGCAGGAGACTCCTCTGAGTAAAGCTGATTTCTCATGGTTTATAGATGCTTTATACTTAAAAAATAAAAATGGTAGTACTGTGCTGGTTATACTCTGTAACCCCCTTTAAAGTTGTCAAAGCAGCATTTTGCCTTTGGCTACTTCTATACTGCTAGCTGAATTATATGCACCCATTCAACCTTGCATTTAGCAAAGGATAAACTACCAATCTTTATGCTGACCGTAGATATGCCTTTGAAGTAGCTCATGATTTTGAAATGTTATGGAAGCAACATGTGTTTTTTCTCCAGTAGTGATAAAATTAAAAATGGTCAATGTAAAAGGTCGCTAGTTAGATTCCCCAGCCAGGGTACATAAATAGGTTTCCAGCCAGGTCTCCAGCCAGGTCCATGCCTGGAGGCAGGTAAAAGGCAATCATACATTGACGTTTCTCTGTTTTTCTCCCTCTCTGCCTCTCTCCCTTCCTCTCTTTCTGGAAATAATAAATTTTTTAAAAATCTTTTAAAAATGGTCAATATATTCAGAGTTTTTGGATGCTATACTTCTGCCTGATGTTTTAGCTATTATTAAGATTCTAGGACATTCTAAACTTGACCCCCTTGAAGCTAAAGAGAATCATCTTGATACACTTCTGTTAAGAATGCTGTTTCTACCCAAAGGTCGCTGGTTCGATTCCCAGCCAGGGCACATGACCAGGCTGCAAGCCAGGTCTCCAGCCAGGCCTGTAGCTGGAAGCAGGTGAAAGGCAACCATACATTGATATTTCTCTCCCTCTCTGCCTCTCTCCCTTCCCCTCTCTCTGGAAATAATAAATAAAATATTAAAAAAAAAAGAAAGAAAGAAAGAAAAATGCTGTTTCTAAAGGCATATGCCATAGCCAAATTTTTGTTATGTTCCAAAGCAGTATTTTCCCAGGTGATAACTTAGAAAAACTGGCCAGAGAAGACCAACAACTGGCTTTAGGAAAAGAAAAACAAGACTGAAAATGCAACCATTGCAAGTTTGATAAGAAAAAGCTCTGATTCAGACTAAATAACAACCAGTCCTACTAGAAACTCTAAAATTTGCACTCCTAGCTACTGTATATACATTGAACCAATAGTCCACTGACAAAATGATAGCATTCATGAATCAATATTGGTGGGGAGATAGTAAAAAGGCTGTAAAAAATGCCTACCTTAAGTGTCTCACTCATCTAAAGGACAACTCAGGGAAGCCTATTTGCACTGCCCTAGACATTTAAATTCCCTAATGGACAATCTGAGGTTTGGCAGGTAGATGTTCAACATGTTGTCCCATCTTATTGCTATAAATATGTTTTAGTCATGGCATATATGCTTTTATCATTAAACTGAAGTTTTCCCTTGTAGATAAGCTAGTGCCTCTACTGTAGCTAAAGTCCTGTCACTGAAGATTACTCCTACTCGGATAACTCCTCTTGAATTCCGCAGTGTTCTAGGAACACATTTTACTGATAAAATGCTACAAATCTGTGCAATTTGGCCAGTTCTACCTTTTCACTGATCGTACTACCCTCAATCTTTAGGCTTCGTTGAACACACTAATGGAATTTATACTTCAGTTGGTAAAAGTTGCAGAAACCCTTTAAATACCTTGGCCAAAAGCCTGCCATTAGTCCTTTTATGTTTCAAATTTACTTCCTTTTGAATTCATAAGCTTTCACCTTTGGCGATAATTACAAGATGTCCCATGCATTTGGCTCCTGCTTTATTGATAAGAGGAGACATCAATATTGCAAAGGCCTAGTTGCTCTCTGTTGGAAATAATCATGCTTTGGTAGAACAAATTTTTCCCAGTGCATTCCAAGGAAATAAGAAATTTAAAATCCACACTCTGCAACCTAGAGATTCTGTTTATTGGAAAAGACACCTCAGAAAAACTTCCTCCAGACTCACTGGAAAAGCCTTACCAGGTAATGTTGACTAACCCTTATACAGTTAAACTCTTGAATACATGTGTCACACCTAAAGAAGGCACCAAACCTTTATTGGAAATGACTGCATTCAATCTGATGACCTGAAACTGGAGCTGTCAAAACTTAGAGCCAGCAACCTCTGAAGTAAACAAACAGCCAAAATAACTGAGTTGGGCCTGTACAACTCTTTTCTTAATATTAATGCTTATTTAATTTTTTCCTTTCCCTTGAAAGGAACATGCCTGTGTTTATATTTCCTAAGCTATTGTGAAGTGGGAATAGCTTTCTGATTATTAAATCTATCATCAAGAACTTTGATCTAGCCAAGATAATAATGGCCTTTATCTTATTGTCTGCAGGTTTGACTCCTAGTTTAAATTCATCACATAAACTAGATTTTTACGTTGTTCTCATTCTGTTTTGAATTTTTCTTGGTATTAAGTTCAGCACATGTTGCTTGCTTAACCCCGATGCAAGCTGTTTCTTATTAATGCACTTTCTCTCTGATGCGTGAGAGAACACCCTGAAAAGGAATCTTTCTGACATAGAAGAATAAAAAGCTACTCGCCCCCAACAAATGTTAGAATAAAAAAATAATTAATTCAAAATAAAAACACAAAAAGAAAAAGAGAAAAAGATGTTTAAGTGTTAATTCTTCAGTATGTCAAATGTGACTTTATAAAAAGAGCAAATTTTACCACCCTAAAATATGCCTTTTAAGCATTCTGGTTATTTTCAAAAGGCAGCAGGCATGAGAGAAGCTCTGGGAACTGAGAAGATTACCTTTTTGTAAGAAGTATTTACATGTATCAGGGAAGCTTCCATTAGTGGCTCACTCTGTGTTCCAGGAAGAGAAGAATGGCTCTAAGTCTCTAGAAACTCTTTTCAATGGAGAAAGCAGATTTAAATCTGTACAATAGTCATATATTTGTTCACCATGTTTTTCCTGGTAACCTCCCATACTGATTCCCTAGCCCCAACATCTTTTGTTTTTACCTGAATATAGTATTTAAGGTGATGGCTTCAGCCATTTCATGAAGTTATTCATTTTCTTCTGGTTCTCTCCCATGTACAGTATACATGAGGTATACATGTTATTAAACTTTTTCTTTTGTTAACCTGTTTTATATAAATTTAACTATTATACCAGCCAAAGAACCTAGAAAAGATTTACCCACCCCATTCAGGGTCCTCACAAATGTAATTAGTCAAGCTAAAAACTTACATTAGTGTAGTGGGATCTTAATCCAAATTAATCTATCTGGCTAAATAAATTATAGGTATATTAATATATGTCATATGCAATGTAGACTAGTATAAAGAAAGAACACTTCATTTAAAAAAAATATTATGCAGGACACTAAAGTAACCTAAGAGCTATATGTCTTTGTGAAGATTTAAAAAAGAAATGAAGTATCTATAGTACACCAAATATGTCTTGCTCTAGCTATATTATAAGGTATGTATAGTCAGTGGTGAAGGTCTATTGTTAAAAATTAAAAATTCAATGGAGTATATTTAAAGACCTAATTGGATTTAGTAACTAATTTGTGAATGACAGAATCCCATACCATATAGTAAATAGAAAGGTGATCAAAGAAGTTGTACAAAATGGATGTGTTTTTTTGTGTTTTTTTTTTAATTTCATTATTTTAGAAAAAGGGGAAGGAAGAGAGGCAGAGGGAGCGAGACATCAATGTACGGTTGTGTTTCACCTGCCTCCAGCCACAGGCCTGACTGGAGATCTGGTTTGCAACCTGGTTATGTGCCCTGGCTGGGGAATCGAACCTGTGACCTTTGGGTTCGCAGGATAGTGCTTTATCCACTGTGCTACCAGCCAGGGCATGGATGTTTTTAATAAGCAGAAAGAGATCTGGACAACAAAGTTTAAAAAGTGGATTATTTTAGGAAGGCAGGGGATTTCTTCATGAATGTTGAAAAATTCCAAGCTGTTGGTTTAAATTCCATTCTTATGCCAGTATCAGATTATTTTGATTAGAGTAGCCCTTGTAGTATAGTTTGATGTCCAGTATTGTGATTCCTCCTACCTTATTCTTCTTTCTCAAGGTTGCTGAGAACACGAAAATATTAAGGTCAGATTAACGGTTTAAAGAAACATTGATAAGGTAGCAATAAGAAAATGTCCCTTCTAGATTGTAATATTATAATATCAAAAATAAAACACACCAAAAAACAAAAACAAAAACAAAAAACAAATCTGGAGTTTGTAAGAAAGAATTATTTGTAAAGTAGCAGGGGATGAGGGTGGAGAAAAGGACGATTGCAATGAGGAGAACATTCTGACTATAAGGTCATGAACTATCTTAAGAATTAAGCAAGATGAATACTAAATTACCTTATTTAGCTGTGAAACCTAAAACAGTCAGACATGTTGAAGCAGAGAATGGGCTTGAGGATAGGGGAAAGGGGGAGATGTTAGTCAAAGGGTACACATTCACACATAATTTATGTATATCTAATGTATAGCATGGTGGCTATAGTTAATAATACTGTACTATATATTTAAAATTTGCTAACAGAGTAGCTCTTTAGTACTCTCAAACAAAAGGTAACTGTCAGGTAATAGCATTTTTTATTAGTTTGTGGTAATCATTTCACGATAAATACTTAAATTATTACATTGTACACCTTAAATATGAGATCTATCCAGAAAAAAGCCTCCCACTGTTAATAAAACAAGAATGGTTTGTGCGACATTGATGTGTACTGGAATGCACATGAGTGAATAATGATGACTTCACTGTACTAGTCAGTGGGGGCGGTAGATGCCATTGGGTTTGACATGTGTATGGTACTATGTGGCTGTCACATTCAAAACAACTAAGGGAGTAGAACAAATAATCTGTATCAAATGTTGCATTAAGCTTGAGCATTCCTCCTCAGAAACTATTTGAATGATTCCGAAGGCCACAGCTATGGGCAACTGGTGATTGATTGGCAGCTTCGTCATAAAAATGCACCTGCTCATCTATCACGTACCCTGCAGAAGTTTCTGGCAAAACATCAAATCACCTAGGTGACTCTGCCACCCTGCAGCTCAGATTTGGTGCCCTGCGACTTCTGGCTTTTCCCAAAATTAAAATCATCTTTGAAAGGAAAGAGATTTTAGGTCATTGATAAGATTCAGGAAAATTCAACAGGGCAGCTGATGGCGACTGGAAGAATTATATGAGATCCCAAGGTGCCTACTTTGAAGGGGACTGAGGCATTCTCCTATGTACAATATTTCTTGTATCTTCTTCAATAAATGTCTCTATTTTTTCATAGTACATGGCTGGATACCTTCTGGCAACCTCATATGTACAATTTTTATTTGTCACTTATACCTCAATAAAGCTGGAATGGAAGGAGAAGTTAGGCAAAAGCATTATTTTTATTTTTTACAAAGAAGTCTATAACATAAGAAAGAACCATGTGTGCAGAAGTGAAAAAAAAAGAGTGGCATGATGACATAGAAGATAAGAGAAAAAAATCTGATCTTTAGACCAGCTGATACTCAAGATGATATGCTGAGGAATGTTTGTTTACAGATTCAGACTGAGGGTAGACAAAGTTCAGGGTCCTGTGAGTAGGAAAAAATTCAACCAAAGTTTAGTTCATAAGCATTCTGTTTTTATTGATCAGTGGGCCAGGCAGTTCCATAAATCATTTACAAGGCAAAGAATGGGAATCTGTTTCTCCATTAAACAAAATCTGTCACCATTAAACAAAAAGGCACTCATGAGTCTTTTATTTTTATTTTTTTACATAGTACAAATTTTTTTAATTAATGAGGTAAAATATATATAACATAAAATTTACTATTTTAACCACTTCTGAGTGTATAAATTATGCAGCCATGAGTCTTAATAAGTCATATGAAAAATCCCATTGTCAGAACACAAAAAAAGGGATTTTTTTTTTAAACCTTTATTGTTTTTCAAGAGTGGTCAAAGGCCGGGGTGGCAGACTTCCCTTGTGTGGCCAGAAGCTGGGGGCCAGAAGTCTGAGTGCCCCAGGGCCAAGGGCCCCAAGAGAGCAAGTCCTTTGTTCTGAGGACTTATATAGTTGGCAGGACAGGGGTGTAGGAGTTACATATTGATTGACAGGCAAAGGTGGTACTAGATTTCCAGGACTCAGGGCATGGATACCCAAAGGGGTTAATGAGTTTCCTCCTTTAGGCTCTATGGGCCCTGACTGGCCTTTTGGGCCTTGGGACATAAACAGTGTTTCAAAGGCTTTCCTTCCTGGACAGTGGAAAGGACACATATAATTCCAAGGACTTTCTTCTTCCCTTGCTAGTATAATGTTTCTTGTGATATTGGAACACCTGGCATTAATACTATCAGACCAGGCCTAGTCAACATGCTTTGCCCTGCTTCTAGTCTCCTGTAACAAACATAAGAAACATTAACCTGGAGAGAATTTTTGTGAGTTGGTTTCAGCCAAAATGACAACAGTTGGCAGGAAGCAAAGCCTCAACGAGTTGAGAAAATGCTCCAGAAAATGAGTTTTGCACCTTATTTTATGGGTTATTATAATAGGGTTACATGAAATCCACTGGTGATAGGCAAGGGAGGCAGAAGAAGGCAAAGTGGGGACACCTCTGGGCTTGGATAAAAAGTGAAATGATAGACATTTCTTTTACACAAGTGGGTACCGGATAGTCCACAGTCAACAATGAACATGATAATAACAACGAGGGAACTTGTGGTCTCTCTGCTTCAGTGCCTATACTTTGAGGGGTTTAGGAAAAGAACATTTGACACTCAAAGTTATGTTATTGTAGATTCAAAAAGATAATAGACAGGCTTTAGGTAAAGGTTGACCTTTGTCAAGGAACATTAAAGCCTAGGACATGATTGACTGTCATAAACTACTTTTAGTTAGTAAGTTTTAATCACATACTATCCTAAGTGGTTACTTTAGTTCTCAAAATTTGTAAGGGGACACACAGTCCTCCCCTGAGCATGTCAGGCTTAGCAGGGCCTCTTTTCTTTCACAATAGGTCAAAAAAGTTTACATCTGATAATCTCTCAGCATGTGCACTACCACCAATTTAAACATTCCTGGTAGTTGAGGGGATCAAAGGCTTCTCTCCAGCCCTCAGGACATTCCTTGCTTTTAGCACAAAATAATCCACATACCATAGACTCACATTTTGGTGTGACTTTTCTGAACTTCCACAATACCAACAACACAAGAAAACTAACACGACTAGACTTGATAGGCAGTCTGCTGTGTCTTGAAGGGAGCCAAAGTTTGCTTCCCTGAAGCTTTCTTTTCGGGATATTCACTTGAAGCTGTCTTTGAAGGAACAAAAGACTCAGAAGGAAAGTTTGACCTGCCCTCTTTTCCTGCCCAAGAGATTCAGACAAAGAAATTTCTTGCAGAAAATAAAAACCTTAGAATGTTGATGTCACTTGATCTTAATTTGAATAAAGTATTGTAAATGGAGGGCTTTAGGTAGGAACTACCTATGAGTTAGATACCTGCTGTTTCCCATTGTTTCTGAGTCACTTTAGCAAGATTTTTTTTTTTTTTTTTGCCTTGTCTCCCTCTCTCTCATTAGCTGTTAATAAATAGGTCCTTATCACTTCTGAAATCTAAAACCCCCATCCACCACCTTTTCTCCTTTGCTCGAATCTTCTTATACACCCAAAATATAACCTCATTGTCTTTGGAATATTAGTCAAGCTAGAAGAATGTATAAAGTGGAAGGAAGAGTATTAATATTTTTTAGTCCCCATAATTATTAACTGAGTGATTTAGGATAGTTATTTTCACCACTATCTCTAAATATAAAAGATAATGTAGAAGTGGAAAATAATCTTTATTTTTGTTGAACGAATTCAAAAAGAGGCTGGAGGAATTATCAGTCCTGCATTCTTAGTACTAAGATTAATCCTGGATGTTTATCAGTCATTTGTCAGGCGGGCAGGATGATGGATGCTAGATGGTCCGGAAGATGGTGCCAGAATGGCTTCCAGTGGTCTGGATAACAGATGTCAAGTAGACTTACCTATCAATTTTTCAGAGGGGTAACCCAGTGGCCTAGATATGTGAGTCTTTCAAGAGATAATTAAAGGTCCAGATGTATATTCAGGCAATGATGCAGAACTGGAAATATCAGAGAAGTTGAAGTTTTCAGGCTGGTTACAATTTGGATGAAATCTTTCCCCATACCTTAACCTCATAATGTTAATAATTTTAGAAGCTTGTTCAAAAATACTTTATTTTCTATATTCCCTGTCTTCACCTTTGAGGTTCCTTGAGCTGGTCAAACAATTAAAATGAAATGAGACAGATTAGCAGGAGAAAAACAAACAGGTGTAATAGCATGTATTCCTCCCATTTATATACAGAAGATACTCAGGAAAACTGAGTAACTCCCCCAAATGGCCAAAACTATCTCCTTAAATACTATCTTTAGCTAAAAACAAAAGAAGATGTAGGAGATGGGGAGTTAGTTATGTCAGGTTACTGTTAGGTTTACGCCTGGAAGAAGGGAGGAGTCAGCTGAACCAGTTCAAAACCTTTGTTGAAGGATGTTCATGCAGGGGGCTGAGTCTGAGCATACTGCAGCCCAATGGGAAGGGATTCTTAAGGGCATGAAGCAGACCCCCAGGGGGATGGACCACCCTGCTGGTGGGTTCTAGAGTCCAGGGTATAGGTGTTTGCATAAGAACAATGTCCTCTGATTAGGGATGGCTTTCTGGAGACTTAAGGTAAATGACTAAGGGAGAAGGGAAGGGACAATGGGGATAAAGCTAGTTCTCAGCAGAATGCTATTGGCCATGCCTCAGTGGCCTTTGATAATCAGGAACCTTGTGATCTAGCACATGGTTGGTGATGTGTACCTTCATTGTTTTAGCGCAGGAGGTGGCTCATGTCCTCCAAGTCCCAGTACTGTTCTAACAATTACCAGGGAAACAAGTAAACAAGTATGTGGTTAGTTGTCAGTGCCTTCTTTATTAATAAGGTGTAACAGGACCCTTGTGGGGGATGTCCTCAGTTTTAATGGGCCCATTTCTGCCTGCCACCAGGGATGACTCTTAATAATAGAGTTTGGTGAAAAAGAAAGGTATTTTGTTTATTTGAGGGGTATACAAATTTTTACAGGTGAAATTGTGCTATTAAATCCCACTCCCTTTAAAGTCACCCAAAATACACAGTCCTGCATGATTAGGCTAGCTTTCAAACAGACAAGCACATGGTACACTTTTTTCAAACACACAACAACAGTTCACAGTTTAGCATTTCAGTTATATATTCAAAGTTCCCAGCAACTACTATACCCAATTAGGGGAGAGTCTTGCGCACACTTCCCAACTCTTATACCGCAGGTAACTCCCTATTTCTGTGCAAGTTGCAAGTCTCCCTCCCCACTTCACCACCCCCTCTCCCAAACCAGGTGAGTTCTTTCCTGTTTCTCAGGGTGCATGTCTATCTACAGGTTGTTCAGGAGAGAGAGAGAGAGCCTGTCTGCATGTCCATCTTGGGTAGAGAGTGAGTGAGATTGATGACTGCCCCCTATTTTAAATCCCCTTTGATGTAATGTGTACAATGAACAGTTCTGACCACTGACAGAATTCTGCGCAGCACTGTAAGCCTTTTATTATTATTCTATGGGTAAAGGCTCTCCTAGTTTCTTAGCATGAAAAGGACCAAAGCTAGTCCATTGAGCCTCACCTCCCCCACCCACCCCACCCCCATTTCTAAACTGCAGAGTTGGAGATTTTGGTTTTCTCCTACTCTGTAACAAAGGTACAGAGGGGCAGACAGCCTAACAAATGGAGATTTCCAACCATCCCCAAACAATCCTTGTGCCAAAAAGACACATTTGGGGGGGGGGGCAAATTCTGCTCCCCTACAATAACCTTTATCTCCTCTTACTATGTGGGATGGGACAAATACTAAAATTTGTATAAACATCTTTTGTGAATGTAAAAATCATGTTATTTTAATATGTGTGAAATGAACATTGGCTGAACAAATAAGTGACTGCAGAAACACAAGAGGACAGGAAGTGCTCCGTGTTCTCTTTCCTAGTTTGTTAGAACATACTGCTTCCCCTGTCCCATGCTTCCTCCACATTTTGCTCACAGAAAAGAACAAATTAGGTTTAACCTGCCAGAGATAGTAACTTGGACTACTCTGCTATCTAGTACATACAAAAAACCTGGTTATAATAAGAAATATTTATGGAGATTTGTTTGAAGGGAGTGAGTTCTATCTGTCTCTCTAGATATTTAAAATGCTACCCTTGGGTTAAGCCAGACATCAAAGAGTTATGTACTTAGCGTGAATTATTGTGTCTCCTCATAGACACGTTTTCACTGAGCCAAGCCTCCATACAGGAATATAATGGAGAGGGCTGGAGTTTTGACTTTAGACTTAGGGCAGACTTGAATTTAAATCTAAATTATCTCATTTAATCATTGTCAGATGAACAAACAGTTATTTGGAACACAATGTTGGTTTGGCCCAGTCCAAAGTTTATTTTGCCTATTTCAAACTTTCTAAAGGTTTATGGAGTAAGACATAAAAAGCAGTTTTTCTGTGAAATGGCTCTGTTTACATATATTATTTTCATAGCTTTTGGGGCTTTATCTATAAGTAGGGTTCATACAGTTATTTATTTACATAGGATTGCTGGGATATTATGTATTGAAAAAGATTATCACAACATCTGGAGGTAATAAACCTCTATTAGAATATGTTTCCAGACCTCGCTGGTGGTACAGTGGATAGGGAGCTGGCCTGTGAACCCAAAAGTCACTGGTTCAATTCCCAGCCAGGGCACATAACCAAATTGTAAGCCAAGTCTTCAGCCAGGTCCGTGGCTGGAGGCAGGTGAAAGGCAACCATACATTAATGTCTCTCTCTCCCTCTCTCCCTATCCTTCTCTCTAAAAAATAATAAATAAAATATTTAAAAAGAAAAAAGAATATGTTTTCAGAATGATGATCTGAACTCTACAGTCAATCATAAACAGGTCATCCTTTCCCTTTGGCCACAGAGCATTTTCTCTATCTGTTGAGATTTTGCTTTCCAGCAACTGTCATTAGTTTGGCTGCAATAAATTTGAGGCTGGAGATAGTTAGGAATAAGGAAACTCTGGAAGTACCTAAGGACTCAGAAAAAGGACATCAATACAGGACAGAAACCCTATTCGAAGACCAGTTGTTCTGATTTTCTGGGAAAACACTGAATCACGTTGAATCATTGCTGCACTTGTGCAGAAGATGCTACATGACCTCTTCTTCATTTTAATATCATTATAATAAATTTACATTGTAACTTCTCCCCTGTGGGCAATCAAAGAAAATCATGGGAGATGGCATGTAGGGTACCTTAAAAGTAATATAATTATTTGCATATGCATAGTAAAAGCCCACCAAAAGTAGCCAGGAAATAAATATCCATCTTATAATAGAATCCCTCCAGCCACTTCAGGTCAATCTCTGCTGGGAGTTTATGTGCTCCTATATTCTGCAAAGTATGCTATTACTTAATAAATCTGTGTGCTCTCGCTCCCTCTCTCTTTCTCTGTGCTATAAATTCTCTGTATATTCCATTCAATTCATTAGTTGTGATCATCAATAACCTGGTTACCCGTGCCCAACTGCGACAGTTTTTGGTAAACCAGCTAGGAGAAGACTTTGGAGTGTAGGTCCCCTTTGCTGCCCCATTGCCTGGGTATATCCCTTTTCTATTTCCATCTACTTGATTATATGTTTCTATTCCATTTTGATGAGTCTGATATTCTCTGATGGAAGCTCAGCCACTGAATTGTGAGCACAAGTTGGGCAGTTAAAGGTCACAAGGGTGTATGCCACTTGAAGACTCCCATGATAGAATAACCTGAGTGCAGAAAGGGGTTAGCTTTAATCCCTGCCAGGTGCAAGAAAATGTCTGCATGTGGTTCAGGAACACTGTGAAAACCAAAAGACACTACCCCACCCTGCAGCTGCTCCTTCATGGCTATAGTTTGACCTTCTATGTAGGATATCAGTTACCACCTCATCTGTGCTTAGTTCATTTTTCAGTCTTCTTATCAGGACCACAGACAGTCATTTATGCTTGTCCTCCTCAGCTGTCTTTTGCCCTTTATACCTTTGCAGGATAAAGCAGGATACCTTTGCACCTATATCCTGCTTGTCTGTTCTGTAGGAAGAGTTCCTGCTCTATTTGTATCCAGAATATTTATTTCAGGGTTACTAATAGTCCTATCGCTAAGTATAGTTGCAGGAATGAGCCACTCCTGTTTTTGATGTATATATGTACATATACGATCATTGCAAACAGCAACATTGGCCAGAGCCACTTAACAAGCACTTGCTGGTTATTTGTTAGCAGAAATGGCCACACGGGCTACTCTTACTAATTAGTTGAATTTGAAATTCTACAGTGATTTACTTGACTTTAAAAGGGTATTTTAACTTCCCCTCTTGGGCTGTCATCCTACTATAAGATCTACCTCCAGTATGAAGGAGGGACCTTTAGATACCTCTGGAGGTCCATTCTGGGCAAATTTCAGACTCAGGTACATATCTTAAAAGTCTGGAAAAATTAGATGGAAGAATACCTGAGTATTGTCATGAAAATGAAATTTCCTGCTACAGTGATGGTGATTTGGAAAAGGGCCATTTTATAATGAGGCCATCTCAATGTCACTCTTGGTACTTTATGAGGTCAGGAACTATTTTGGTAGTAATACATCTCCTTTGCTGCAGACTTTGAAGGCTTACAGTAAAATGAGGATCTCCGTCCAGGGTGTGTGCGATAAAGTGGCAAAATTTTAGTAAAATAAACAACATACCACAAAAGTGTTATATTTTGAAACAAATTTATTCTTATATGTAAATACATAAACATAGTCATTATGAGATTGTTTATTAACTTTTCTCTCACAAATGCTGCATATATAATAGTCTAAAGGATTTGCATCTGGTGAACTAGGTGGCCAGATTTTCTTTGACCAGAATTCAGGAACATTGACACTGAGACATTTTTGCACCTTTTTGGTGTTATGTGCTGGTGCACCATCTTTTGGAAGATGAAATGACGTCCATTTGCAGCTTGCTTCATCCACGGTACAACTACCTCTCTCAAAATGTCAAGGTAAATATCAGCAGTCACCTTCAAGCCTTGTGGGAAAAAATGTGGGGTTATGATATCTCCTTCATTGCTGACAACACCTAACACCATCACTATAGCAGGAAATTTCATTTTCATGATAATTGGGACCTCATTAAGATTTTCACAGAGCCAGCTGTTGTTTCTTTTGTTGACTATTTGGTCCTGCTGAGAATTCTTTGCATCAGAGAAGAAAGTCAGAAGGTTTTTTTCTTTGGGATTTTTCCATTTTGTTAGCAGTGTTCTTGCTTTTTCAAAGCACCTTTCCTTTGTCTGCTGTGTCAGAAATTGGCCTCTTCTAAGATCATACAATTCGTATCTGATATCTTCTGTAATAACCTTGTGACCTGTTGTATTCAACATCTTCAATTCTTTTGCTATGGAGAACATTGACTTTCCTGAATCTTCATTGATGATCTTCTGGATTCTATGTACAATATCTGGACTTGCGTGATCCTTGCGTACCTTGTGCATTTTCCTTATTGCTGTAGTTACATCAGGATCAGCATCATACATCTTCTTCACATTGCAAATTGTACATACACAAAGGGATATTATTGAAGTGCACAATTTCCTTAGCAGTTCCCCCTGCATGCAATCCAGAAATTATGGTTGCTCTAACATCGTATTCCTTCGACATGATGGTTGCTTTCAGAATTTAATACTTTATATCTGAAACAATAATGTTAAATCATAACCTTAGAAACATAGTTTTTCAAAATTAATAAGGAGTTGTGAAATAAGGAGATGCAAAGTTATTGACAATGTATCACATGCACCCCATATATGGGGAGCAATACAGGGGTGGAAATGTATTCAAGGCACCTGGGTAGAGCAGTGGGTCTGGGGTGTGTCTTCAGGATTACAGGAAATTGCTCAAGGATGCTGAAGTGGTTCCCCTCTTACAGTTCTTCACAGTCTGGATAATCACTAAGACCAAGAATTATGCAGATGGTGTCACGGGAACTCAGAATGTCTGAACCCAGCATAGGAAAAGAAATAAAGCTAGACTGTGGCAATCCTCTTAAATCCTTTGGGTTTCTGTTGGCTGACACTAAGATCTCTTTCACCAGAGACATCTGGTAGGACCATGGTATCCCAGGGGATGGCCTATGGCCCACTAGGAAAAGTTCCTGAGACGAGCAAAGAGGAACACTTCTAGACTGAAAAGAAATATCTTTGTGTTTTGTTACTTCTCTTTAGGATTGCCACAGTTGAGATGGAAATCATACTTCTGTCCTTTCCAAATCACCATTGGGTTGCATTGTTAGCAATTGGGACAAATTTAACCCTAAAAATTTACAAAGAGATTAGTTTTCTTTTGTAACACTGTATGGCCCCAATATGAATTAAGGGTCAGAGAAACATGGCCTGATAATAAGATCAATAATTATAATACCATACTACACTTAGATTTATTCTGCTGGAAGGAAGGCAAATGGTCCAAAATTCCATATATGCCGGCTTTTTTGGCTCTCTACTGAGATCTCTTGTTTTGCTCTGGACCTGCCAGGCATAACTTAGAACATATCTTCTTTATTTCCCCACCTGTCTCTCAGGGGAAATTAGGTGAACCCCAGAATTTTGGAGCCTCTGCTCCTATCTTAGAGGGATCAACCTCTCCACTACCTTACTGCACTAGACTACCTCTGGGACCTCCTTGTTCTCTATGCAAGAATATCGGTTCTGACCCTTGGCACTGGAAGGTAGGTTGACCCCAATCCCAGAATGGAAAGGGGTCATTATTACAAAGCCACGGCTACTCTTGAGGGCTGAGGATGCCCAGGGAACAGATTGGCCCCAAGGAATACTCATATTTTCATCTCTACCGAGGAGCCCTTGGTAACTCTGCGTATGGCAAGTAAGAAAATCAACTTTCTTGATACTGGATTAATGACACTTACTATGTTATTAATTCTTACTCTGGACTTCTTTCCTCCAAATCAGCTAAGACAATGGGGGTCAAAGGCAACCTTAGGCCTATTTCTATAAACTCCCTATCACTTGTCAATTGAGAGTCAAATATTTAAACACTCCTTTTTAGTTGTTCCTCAGTGCCCTGTCTCTCTATTAGGCTGGGACCTTTTAGCCCAAATGAGAATTATCTTGTTCCCCAAAGAGCCACTGAAAACCCTGAAAAATGGTTCATTGATGGAAGCAGCTGGGTACAGAATGGATAGCAAAAAGTAGGATATGCAGTCAATAGTTTATATAACACCACTGAGGCACAACCCATTCCACCCTCAACGTCAGCCCAGAAGGCTAAAATTATAGTCCTTACCTGAGCTCTCACCCTAGGTCAAGAAAAAGGGGTTCATCTTTATACCAACTCCAAATATCCCTTCCTTGTTCTGCATGCTCACATTGCCATATGGAAAGAAAGACAGCTCCTCACTTCTAAGGATTCCCCTATTAAACATAAATAAGAAATCCTAATCCTGTTGGAAGCAGTTAACTTCCCAGAGCAAGTGGTAGTCATGCATTGCACAGGCCACCAGAAGTAGATGTCCTCTATCTTCTAGTAAAATAGGATAGCAGACCATTTGGAAGCAAAGAAAGCAGCACTGGGGACTGCCAAACAAATGGCCTTATTCCCCTCTGTACATGGCTCAGATATCAAGCCCAACTACACACCTGAAGAAGTACCTCGGGCTTTGGAGAGAGGAGGTGTCCATGAAAGACCCTGAATATATATTGGCTGAAACTTTTCCTCCCCGAACCCTCCCAGTGAAAATTCTTAAAGGCTTTGCATGACAGCTTCCATACTGTAAGGGATGCTACAACAACGATGATTAATAAATTATTCATAGGCAGGGGAATAGCTACTACCATAAAAAAATATTTGTCAGGCTTGTACTCTCTGTGCCTATAACAACTGTTGACAAAAGTCATCTCTGCTCCCATTGATAGAACCTATTCAGCAAAGAGGGACCTATCCAGGAGAAGGGAAGAGGACTGGCAGATTGATTTTACCAAAATTCCTCCTTGTAGAGGATGTAAATCCTTACTAGTCTTGAGAGAAACCTTCACTGACTGGATTGAGGCTTTTCTGACAAGAATGGAGGATGCCACAGAAGTTGCATTCCTAAAGAAAATAATACTTCAATTCAATCTCCCATGATCCCTACAAAGTAATAATGGGCCATCCTTTACTTGTAGGAGCACTCAAGCAGTCTCTGAATCTCTAGGCATAAAATAGTATCTCCACTCTGCTTGGAGACCACAGTCCTTTGGAAAAGTAGAATAGGCAAATCAAACTTTAAAAAGAACACTAGCAAAACTCTGTTAGGAGACTTTTGAGACCTGGGCTAAGTTATTATCTATAGTCCTCAGGAGAATGAGAAGCTCCCCTAAGACAAATAATAAGCTCAGCTGATTTGGGATGCTGTGTGGCTGACCCTTTTTAACTCTGGATCTATCATTTGATACAGAGAAGCATCAAGCAATTAAGAACATAATAAACTTAGGGTAAGAGCAGAAAGCGTTAAAGGAAAATGAAAACAAAGTTCTACCAACATTGAAAAGGACCTTTCAAACTACTATATCTCCAGGGGACTGAGATGCTCCTTAAAACTTGGAAGGAGACCAACTCAACCTTAAATGGAAAGGACCATACCTGGTACTTCTGAGTTCCCCTATGGCTGTAAAATATTTAGAACCCAATAGCTGGGTTCATATTTCCAGAGTAAAGCCAGCTCCTGCTGATCCCAATCCAACCCAGGACCAGCTGAAGACCCAAAACCCAGACTACACCTATGGAGAACCACAGATTCCTGTTCAAAAGAAGGAAGCCATGAAAGATAAGCAATGATTGATGATGATGTCTTAAAGTCCCCATTGTTCTAAAGTTACACTTGAAATCTTGAAATCTTTCTAATAGTACTTGTCTTCTGTATGAAGGCCTATAATCTGCTCCAAGTGGAATAATATCTAACTAAGAGTGTCCAAAATGAAAATCTCTTTGTTGCTTCCAGTAACCCCTCCCTACTCATCTATATTATGTATAGGAGAGTGGGATGAAAACATTTCAGTGAAACTCTCTCAAACCTTAATAGCAGGAGAAAATCTGGCCCAATGTTGGATACGTCATCCTAACCTGGAAACTTCTTCCAGATATAATACTCATATAAAAGCCTACCCAATATGTAGTGAATCTTTAATCAATGCTTTAAATTCTTCTGCTAATTACATGCATTCTGCTTTTTTTAAGAGTTAGATGGGAATGGAACCCTCTTTTGTGCCTCCATATAACCCTGCTAGAATTAAAGCCATTTAATTCCTTCAGTATCTCTCTTAACTGTGACTGCTTTATAGGATAACCTAATGATATAATAATACCCATACTAGAGCCATTAATCCATTGGAAATTATGGCCTCTTTTTTAAGTTTGAGTTTTATAGAGAATCTTTCTGAAGGAGAAATCCCAAACCTTTGAATTGGTCACATGTAGTATATTACCCAAATTATCATTCTAATTACACTCCTAATAGTTCCCATTGCTGCTTTGACAAACCTCATAATGTAGATGCCAACAATACTATGGAATGTGTTGGCTGGAAATTGAGCCAACCCCTTCAAGGGGCATTAGCAAAATTTCTACCACCTCCTGTGGAAGGGGAAGATGAGAGAAATATCTTAGGCCCCCTTAAATGTTGTCTTTCCCCCTTGCCATATACCTTCCTTAACAAATGTAACTCCACCAATGCCACAGTCATTGTAGTACCCCTGGCCTTGTTTGACTATGCAGAACTCCCAATAACTGGCTAACAGATCATTCAGAACTCCAGGAAGATCTCAGCAACTGTAAAATGGGAGTGACTGTACCTTAGGAACCTTGCCACCTCTAAACTTTACCATTATAAATGTAACCCAGGGTCTTGGAATTCAGTCTCTCAACATTAAAAAAATGAGTTTTTGACCTAGTAGTAGCTGGGGCTGCTGCCACGTAGTGGCTATGGCCCCTTGAAAGGCTTTGCCCACCATGAGGCCACCCTATAGGACTTCACTAAGGTTGTAGAAGTCTCCAAAGGTAACCTTGATGGATGCCCTAGCTGAACCCCCTAGCTAGACTATCAAGGCCAGGACTTGTTGGCATACGTAGTCATGGCTAACCACTTTTTACTTCATTACCTGCTGGTAGAACAGGGTGGGGTATGTGCAGTCATCAACAAGACCTGCTTACTTATGTAAATAACTCTGTAATGATTGACACTAACATAAGAAAAAATTATGAACAGCTAGCAGAGTGACTATATAAATACAACCATCAGGGCCAAGGAATTAGGGGTAACCTGAGCTCCTGGCTCCCTAGCTAACTATGACTACTACCCCTCTTAGGTCCCTTAATAACACTGCTGCTCTTATTACTTTTAGGACCTTATTTGTTTAATTTACTTATTACATTTATATCTTCTGGACTTAAGCATTTCCACATCAAAATGATAATGCTTGGGGGTTTCCAACCAACCTAATGTTGATGTTGAAGCTGACCAATGTACAGTGTCATGATGGCCTCATGAGTTCCTTTTCAGCCTCTATTGAAAAGGGCAAGAGTGCTGTGGTTCTCGACAGGCAGGGACTACTGCCCTATCTAAGTTGGAAGAAGCTACAGAAGAATGATCTTTGCCCCTTGTCAGGTCCTAGAGATTCTGGACCAGCAGGTTCTACTAGTGGGGAGGCCTCTGGTCTGGTGACAATCACACACTTACTTGGAGCCTTGAGGAGATTTGGTATGATTTATTACAGTGGCAGTCTTACGACCACTACGGCCAGGCAGCTAGAGTGTTAGCATCCTCATGCTTGGTTGTTCCACTCCTATCACAGTTGCACTTAGGTTAGCAATCGCAGAGAGTCTGGGTGTCCCTGCACCTGCTCTCTTGCTTCCCCACAGCCAGGTACTGAGAGTGTCTGCTAGAATATGCACGGTGTCTCCAGCCTCCCACAGTGGTGCTTGCCTAGGTTATAGTAAGGGCAGTCTTATCTACACATTGGAACAAAGGAGGCTCTATACACATTAGAACAAAGAAGCAGTATACCCAAAGGTGACACCTGTCCACTCAGGGTTGCTATGTTGGTTATTCTTGGGGCTGTGTTCCAGGGCTCTGGGAACAAGATTAGCTTCAAGGTTGTCTTCCCGGCTGACCAAACGGGAAGGTCTAGCCATTTATAAATGCAGAGATTCCTTGGGCCTGACACCCTTCAAAGACCCCAAAACAATTTTTAAGAACCATGTCTCTCAGGGGGAAGCTGAATCAGGAGATAGCAGGAGTGAGGAAACCCAAGGTTAGGACAAAGAACATTAATATATGAAAGCCATACTGCTCTAAGACTGGTTGTCTCTGCATTTTGGAAAAGCTCTGAATGATGGTGAATCATGACTGCATATGCCCAGAAGATGCTACATGACCCTTGCTTCATTATAATAGCATTATGAAAAATGAACATTGTGGCTCCCTACCCTTCCCCCAGTGGGCAATCAAGTAAATCATGGAGGATAGCATGTATAATAGCTTAAAAGCAATATAATTACTTGCACATGCACAGTAAAAGCCCACTAAAACTAGCCAGGAAATAATCACCATATAAGAATAAAGTCCCACTAGTCACTGAGGGTCAAGATCTGCTTGGAGCTGACCCACTCTCGTATTCTGTGGAGTTTACTGTTACTTAATAAATCATCTCCTTCTCCCTCAAGACCAGAGGAGAACAACAGGTAAATAAACTTCCAAATTTATATTTTGTGGTTCCTTTCCCATAGTACAAAACTAGCCTTTGCATTTGCAGTTTATCTATTTGGCCCTTATCACATTGCTTCAGAAGGAGCAAGACAAGGTAAAAGGGTGTAACTCAAGAGATCAAACCCCGGGATCTCAACTGCTCATTTGGATAAACCGAAAAAAACAGAAGGAGGACTGGATGAGGACATAGTCTTTATGACATACATTACAGGTAGCAGCAATGATGGCAGATTGGCAAAATGGGACTCATCCTCCTGAGTCCAGGAGTTGTTTTAAGGGGTCCTGGAGAAAGGGGGCACATATCTTTCACTTGACTCTAAACTACATTACCTCAATGTGTATGCAAAAAGAAAAGGTCAATAAGCAATCGCAGGGGATAAGTAACTGCTCTCAAAAGAAGATAAGAAAGGAATTACCATTCCTTTCCAAAGCCATACACATTTCTTCTGGCCAGGGGCTCTCCAGGCAGCCTTCCATTATGGGGGTTGGATGAATCATGTTCAGCACGACCCTACAAAGGACAAAGGATAACTAAGAAGGCTATCACTTTAGGTAATAATATCATTTATTTTTGCTCCAAAAACATCATATTCACATTTAGATAATATTGTCACAGGAAGCTAGAAGCAGAGGAAGACATATGTGTCTCACCTGCTAACCTAGCAGTCCTGGCCTGGTCTGATAATATTGCCAGGTGTTCCAGATCACAGGAACACTGTTCGCCAGGGAGGAGAAAACTCCTTGTAATTCTCTGTATTGTTTCCACTGCCTGGGAAGAAGTTTACATTCCATGAGACTGTTTACATTCCAATGCTGGAAAGGCATCCCAAGGCCCTAAAGGCGGGAAAGGGCCATAATGACTAAAGGAAGAAGCCCATTAATACCTTTAGGTATCCAGGCCCCCAAGTCCTGAAAAACTAGCACCACCCTTTCAATAAGTAAGTCCCTTTCTCATCTTGCCAACTATGTAAGTGCCCAGAATAAAGGACTTGCTTCCTTGGTGCTCTTAGCTCTCTGGGCCCCCAGCCTCTGGCCACACTAGGGCAAGCTTGCCACCCTGGCCTTTGACCGCCCTTGATTTTGCTCTCCCATTCATTAATAAATTTTGTGTGCACACTAATAGGCTTTCTGATCTGTAATTCTTTACTGCATTAGTGAGAAGAACTAGGGTTTTTCTGATAACAATATGAACAAACATAGGTATTAAAAGCTTACGACAGCACCAAAATTCAATTTTATTGAGACTAATACTTCTATGGCATCGATGTAAGAAATATCCAAACCTGTTATAATTTTCGTGAGTTTATTTGAACCAAACTGACCATAATTGCTGGGAAGAAAAATCTCAACAGATTGAGAAAATGTGTTGGAAATCACAGTTTTACCACTTATTTTGGAGGTTATAATCAAAGGGGAAGATGCAAAGAAAGCCTGTGAAATTCATTGGTGATAGAGTTTGAAAGTGGGAGAAAGAAAAGTGGGGAAATCTCTTGGTTTGGATATAAAGTAAAGTAAATAGATACTTTTTAAAGATACATATATATTTTATTGGTTATATTATTACAGTTGTCCCACTTTTTCCCTCATTGCCCCCTCAACGTAGAACCCTCATTCCCTTCAGCAATCTCTACTTACCCTTAGTTCATGTCCATTGGGTTGTGCATATAAGTTCTTGGCTACTCTGGTTTCTATACTGTTCTTAATATCCTCTGTCTATTTTGTACTTACCAATTTGTACTTCTTAATCCCTGCGTATTTTCCCCCATTATTCTCCTTCCCCCACCCAATGGATAACCCTCCAAATGATCTCCATAGCTATGATTCTGTTTCTGTTCTGCTTGTTTGCTTAGCTTGTTTTTTAGATTCAATTGTTGATAGTTAGAGTTCATATTCACCATTATTATGTTAAATGTAAAGGGGAAAAGAAGATCAAAGCTATAAACATTAAAATGTTAATAGACACATATTGCTTTTACATAGATAAGTATAAGATAGATAGTAGTTAACAATTAACACAATAACAGTAACAATGAAGGGCTTTGTGGTCTCCAGCTCTTGTGGAAGTTTGTGCCCTGAGGGGTCTTAAAAAAGAAAGTTACCTGGATATTTCAAAGGTATGTTATTGTAGATGGGGAAAAAATAAAAAGCTATAATAGACAGGCTCAGTTAAGGTAAATACCGGCCTTTGTCAAGAAAATTACCAACCTAGGACAGGACTACCTGTCATGAGGACTCGATTTTAGTTGAAAGTTTTCATCTCATACCATTCCATTTGGTTACTTTTGGTCTCTGAGTTCATAACGCCTGCCTTGCAAGCCCCCCACCCCTCCCTGAGCTTGTCAGGTTTAGTGCGTGACCCCTGTGTTGTTTACACTTCCTTTATTTGGTTATCTCAAAAAATATATTGATGACCAAACTTTTGGTTGTATAACATGGCCTTATAGTGTTAGGAAGGCTCATTTCTAGGAAATCTTAGTGTTAGCATTTGTCTTGCTGAATGATGGACCATTGAGGATGAGGGGGTGGGGCAAGATCATAAACTTGGATGGAAGTCAAGGTCAGATTTTTCTCAAAACTGAAAAGCATATGAATGGGAAGCAGTAAGATTTTATGGGCTTTCATTAAGAAAAACAATCTGGATCATTTCTAACCTATCAGCTATGGTGATTCAGATTTCGCTGTCTGCCTCACTTCCCTGTATTTGCATCTAATATAACATTTACTTATAACTTGAGGTCACACCATATACCTCTTTAGTTTTCATAATATGACCATGAGGTGATTTTCCATTTGCTATGGCCCATCTATTGGAAGAACTCAAGTGCCATTCACTATTAATCTGATTTTTACTAGTTATGCAATTAAAAGTCATAACTTTAAAGTTTAATCATGGACAAGGCTGTAAGAATACAAAGGTATGGTATCATTTTAAAATTCCAAGGCCCTGGCTAGTGGCACAGTGGATAAGCACTGGCCTTGGAACCCAAAGGTTGCTGGTTTGATTCCCAGCCAGGGTACATAATCAGGTTGCAAGCCAGGTCTCCAGCTAGGTCTGTCCTTAGCTGAAGGCAGGTGAAAGGCAACCATACACTGATGTCTCTCACTGCCTCTTTCCCTTCCCCTCTCTCTAAAAATAATAAATAAAATCTTTAAAAAACATTTTTTTAATTAAAAAAATAAAATTAAGCCCTGGCTGGTGGCACAGTGGATAGGGTGCTGGCCTGCAAACCCAGAGGTTACTGGTTTGATTCCCCAGCCAGGGCACATAACCAGGTTGCAAGCCAGGTCTCCAGCCAGGTCTGTAGCTGGAGGCAGGTGAAAGGCAACCATACATTGATGTCTCTCTCCCTTTCTGCCTCTCTCTAAAAATAATAAATGAAATCTTGTTAAAAAAAAAAATTAAAAATAAATAAATAAATAAAATAAAAATAAAAATTCCAGAGGCCATAAGAATAATAAGAGTTTTATAAATAAATGTCTTGTGCTTGAGCAGCAGCTATAGAAGGCCATAATTTTATAGCCACTTCAACTTCCCTCTGAATTATTATAGTTAGCAGTCCTAGTTGGGTTAAGGGTAAGCACATTCCCATAGTTGGATTCTAACGTATACAAAAAATTCATTTCTCAATATTTCTTTTCTATTACTGACAACAGAACCCGGCCCTAAGCAGGTCTGCCTAGGGCTAGCCCATAGTGTGTGGGCTCTAGACTTCACACAGGGAAGTTTTCACAACATAAATCCAGGTGATTTTAGAGGACGTTTATTAAAGTTGGAGACAGTGAAACAAAGAATGACCCAGGATAGAAGAAGAAACAGGAAAGGGACTAGGTGAGAAAATGAGTCTAGGCTGGGCTGCTTTGGCTCACTGAGAAGTCAGACAAAAGAGAGCTTTGGGGACAAGTTCAAGGTGTTAGCCTAGGACTGGTTGTTGCTGCTCATTGCTCCCCAGTGGCAAGTCTTGTGGGGCCCTTAGAGTTTAGGAGATGCAAGCCTGTGAAAGAAGAATGGAGTAGAGGGGGAAGAGGAAAGTAGTGGCATGCTCATCGGAGAGAGAGTGCTGGGCCCTCCATCCTAAAAACTTTTAAAGACTGGGAGTTTAGGGAGGGTCTTGAGGAGGACCTCAATAGAATATTCCTCAGCTTTATGCTGATGTGCCAAAATTCATTTCTTAACTTCATCTGTCCTTGGGTGTGGTTAGCACAAATGGCATTAATTGGGATTATTGCTATCTATCTCACTGAGTAGAATGATTGAAACCATTTACCCTCTGGTTGGGGAAGCTAAGTACAAACCATTTACTCTTAAGTGTCCAGATTTGTGATCTTGAGCATCAAAAGAGTTCCATTTGGGTCATTTTAAGTTGATATCACTTCTAGTTAAATATTCTCAATTTTTATAAGTACTTGCAAGTAAAGGCTTCCTATTACTGGTATGAGTATATCTGCAAGAGTATTAATAGGTGCTGGAGGCTAGGAGCTTTTGGCCTTGTAAGCCCAGTTTCCTATTCCAATTTTAGTTTTATTACAGGATCTGAATAAATTGTCATGAACAATTGTATTTATAATTTTATTTGAAAAGCCATCTTCTACCGGCCTGTGAACCCAAAGGTCGCTGGTTCAATTCCCCAATCAGGGCACATACCAGGTTGCAAGCCAGATCTCCAGCCTGGTCCGTGGCTGGAGGAAGGTGAAAGGCAACCATACATTGGTGTTTCCCTGTTTCTCTCCCTCTCTGCCTCTCTCCTTCCTATCTTTCTGGAAATAATAAAATCTTTTTTTGAAAGTCATTTTCTAGAAATTGCATCAATTTTTACAATACATGCTTTGGATCTTATAGGAAAAGAGATAAAAGCCTGGTTGATCAGGGAGTCAGTAAACTAAGAACTACACTCTGCCTTTTAGTAAATCACTTTACAAGAATGATTAGTAAGTTGCTCAACTGGTAAAATACTGTATCAAAAGATTTTTTCACTTCTAGAGCTTCACTCTTCATCACCCACCAGAGAAACTTTCCCAGTATAAATTCTACACGTAAAAATAATCCACCCACCCACCAACACACACAAAATATATTAAAAGGTTGTTGATTTTTTTTTGGCTAAGGACTCAAAGGAAAACAGCATCAATCTTGGGGTCAATGTCCTGGGAAGAGGCCCACTGGTTGCAGACTCTTGTGAATATACAATGGAGGAGCATAATGCAGCTGGGTTCAATTTCCTTAGGAGGTTTGGCTGGCTGGCCTGTGTTGAAAGAATTTGGAATTCCTCAGCCATCTGATTAAACTTTAATGTATATTGTATGTTTACTTCCTCAGACCTCTTCCTGTATGTTGAATTATCTTCAAACAATTGACTCTATAAACGGAAACACTACCATTTCCTGGATAATTTTCTATTAGCTTCTCACTTTAGATTCCACTGTTCCACAAAGTGGTATAAATTAAATTCAGTTTCTAATGTTACTTTTGGAAGACACTCTGCATGTTGTTGTTTCCTTCTTTGTAATTTTAAGAATTATGCTCATTTCTTAGATACTATCTCATAGTGCAGAAAAAATACACCATAATCATTCTTCTTCCTGCAGTCTTCTGTATGGTCAAGTTACGCACCCTAACACACTAAGAGGGAAAAAAATAACATAAATAATGGTTTCTAGCCTGATTGCTTTGGTGTCTAATTTAGTTAGAACTTTGATAAAAATACTTAAGAAATATTTTATAAACCAAATTATGCTTAACAAATAATCCATTATACATTCATTTAACTTCAATTTCCTTAGCACTATAGTTTACTCTATAATCAAAAAATGAATTAATGACTGAATATATAGGCCAATTATACATATTATGTAAATATATAGTATACACACACACATATTGCTATATGAAATAACATAAAATAAGAAAGAAACTAAAAAAGAGAGCTCTTTTTTATTGAATTAAGACATGCAAACACTTTGGTGGAAACACAAAACAAAACTAAAAATGGCCTTAAAAGATGAGAATTTTGATAGGTCAAGAATACTAGAAAGGCAAGTACAGCCAAAGACAACAGTGTGAACAAATGCAGGAAAAAACTATCAAGTACATTGAAAATATGTGAAGGCTTATTGAGAATGGCCTTGTTTGCCTGAATAAACAAATTTTACTTAATTTCATTGATAAATATCTGTGAGCATTTACTGGGTAAGACTGAGATCGGAGAAGTAGAGAAAAGGCATGTTCTGTGCTTAGGACACATCAAAAGAAAGAAAAAAACCAGAGAGATTAGGACATTGGTGACAGCATTAGGGTATGAAATATATTTAAATAGACACAAAGAAATATGGGATGACAATGGTCCATAACAAAAGGTACCAAAGATGAGATGAGAAGATGTCTTAGTTTTATATCAAGCTCAGAAAATACCAAGATTCTAATTGTTCAAACTGATTTCAATACTTCGTGTACATATGCACTCTTTTTTCTCTTCCTCAATTAGTATTGAATCCAAAATCACATTATCTTAAATACCATAATGAAGGGACTGAAATTCTGCCACTTTGAAGTTCCTTTTTGGGTATTAATTTTAAGCTTTTTACTAAGAAACAAAGACTCAGCAAGAACTTATTTTTGACCAAGAGATTCAGGCAGAAAAGCCTGCTTCATAAGGAGATCTCAGGGTGCTTGACTTAGCCTAATGTAATTTAAGTATGGTAAACATGAGGGCTTCTTGCAGAGGCCTGTTAGCTTAACATCCCATAGTTTCTGAATTGCCTACCATATAGAGCAAGAGCAGGGCAAAATTTTTGGATACCTTTGGCATTCCAATATGGAATCACTGTCAGCCACATCAGTTATTTCAAGTGCCATGTCAAGCCTGAGGTATCGGGGTGTAATGGGAATGCCCTTGGTAGGGGTCGGGAAAACTCAAAATCACAAGTCTGGACACTTGTATAAAGACTCCATCTGGACACTGATATGAGTGGGACTTCTGCCCATCGTGGGCTATAAGAACTCAAAGCTTTGACCACTTCCTGCTCAAGCTTGGCTGTACCATGAGTCACGCTCAGAACTCTGCTGAGTTCCCATTTGGCCCCATGCGAACCATGGCTATAGATAGGTGCCTGGCTTGAGACGAACTCCACCTCTTCACTTGCAGATACCTCCAGTGACTGGAATTTAGCACCAGGCACCTTCCCTGCTTGCCTCCATCATGTAAGCTCCCCTTTTTCTGTGTATAACATACTTCTGACTCTATCAGCTTATTGGGAAAGTCCCTCCTAAGACACCTGGCATTGTGGAAAGACACAAATCTGTGTGACTTATTTCAGGGATGCTCCCTAGCTCACTATACGTAGCAAGGATTTTCCTGCTATGTGCGTACAGCTCCTCCTCAACTACCTGTAAATTCTCATTTCTAAAACCTAATACCCTGTTTCTCCCTTTCTCCTTTGGTAAATAATGTCTTATATACCCAATGTTGCCTCACCTTCTTTGAAATTTTCATGAAATTATCATGCCTATGTGAATTCCCCAGGCACATTAGTTAAATATTTTTTGTCTTGTTAATCTGTCTCGAATTATTGTACAGTACCTGGTACACTGCTAACTCCCTGACCTGCTGCAGCCGAGAGATCATGAATATTTGACTATAGCTGACAGAGGTGGTCAATGTTTTACCCTGTCAGCTTCTCCGATTTCTTGTCTGTGGTGTTTGGTGAAAATGAAAAGTGATGAGTCCTTTTCTCTCTGCTAAATCGAGATTGGCAGGAGGAAATATTTATGAAGCTAGCTTCTTGGGCTGAGTGACTCTGGAATTTCTTTTAATTTAATTTAACAGTTTCTTATCAGTCCTTTTCTCCTGGAGAGATGATTGTTTTGTCTTCTATGTCTATATATTTTATGACTTTTTTTTTCCATAAGATGGAATAGATAGAACACAGGCATTAATCTGTAAGCTTGTTGTTTGAGCCAGCCTCACAGGCTGGGGAGTTAGCAGTTCTCTCCAGACCAGTGTCTGTCAAGATAAATGTTGTTGTGAGAGTCTTTACATAAAAATCAGATGAGGTTTTTTCTTTCATCTTGTTCTATATCCTAAGAGCTTGGCTTGTGACCAATAAAAATATTTCCTCTGGTCTCCACCATCTGGAAGGTGCCCTTACTGGGATGCACCTGGTGGCCAGCCCAATAAACTAAGTTTCCAAAAGTCTGTTTGTCCAGCTGTGGCAGCTCTCAGGAGACTTTGTCATAAGGGACCCCAGGCCATAAGGGGCCTTTGTCAGCTAAACTTTTGTTACTTGATAGTGCTGAAAAAATCCTATTCTAGTAGTACCTGGCTGGTGCCACATTTTGTAGGAGACCAAACACACCATACACCCCACCCTTCTGATCACCTACATAATGAAGATCTGTGTTTTTTTCTGACTTTCTTTGAAAATGAACTTTCATCTATGAAGCCTGTATAATTTGCACTCTCTTTGTGGAAGCCTTTTTGCTTACTTAGGCTATAAAAGGCTTATTGGTTGAGTTATTACAAAATCTTATTCTCACTGGCTAGATGGTGGATGTTTTGAATGGGAAAAACTTTTAAATTGAAAAATTTTAGAGAGCTCTAGACATCATTAATAAGACTGAAGGACAGATATTGGAACAGAACTCAAAGTCCATACAAAACCCTTGTTATTTACCTTCAGATATTTGCAGATATTATTTAAAAATTAAGACACTGAAAGTAGAATTGTTTATTATTTAAGAAAAAATAAATACACAGAAGTATAATTTGCCTTAAAACAGTTTGAATTTGCTATTTAGCTTTTGGGTCTTATAGATATACATTAGGTCAATTAACAAAATATTTAAATAAAAACAGAACGGAAAGTTAGCAATTTCCCAAGAAGGTGAAAACTAGTTAAAAGGTTATTGAGAGATAAGATTTATGAGATTTATATATGTGAACAGCTTTTGAAGAATTTAATAACTGACCAGAAAATTGTCAAAAATTGGAAACTGATTTTTCAAAGACTGATAGGAATATTTTGAAAGTCTCAATAAGTCTTACTGCTGGGTAACTAGATATGTAAATGGCCCACTACAGTTTGAAGCTGAGGTAACTTAAGGAAGAAAAACTAACACTTAAAAACACGAATGACTAACCTGCCCATGCTTGACACACCTGTCCTTTAAAACTTGTAAAGGGCAAAGGAAAAATCTTGTGCCTTTTCTACAATTTTTCGGAATTTTGTTTTTGTGTATGATGTTTGTGATATAATTGTTTATATATGTTTATATGTTATGATGTTTTTTGTTTCCATGTGCTATTACTAGTTATAATATTTTATTGGCTTAAATAAATGAAGCACTGATATAAATTAAGAAATACACAGTTTGTCCAGGAAAAATTCAGCCATTGTTAGTATAACAAGAATGGTTTGTGTGACATCAATGTAACCTGGCAGCCACGGAGAGTGGATTGGAATGAGCATGCATACACAATGACTTCACCACAGTTAGTAGAATCAGTAGATGCCACTGAGTGAACATGTGTGCTGTGTGGCTGTCACATTCAAAATGACTGAGTACAGCAATGAACCTGCATCAAATTTTGGGTTAAGCTTGAACATTCCTCACAGAAACTATTCAGATGATTCAGAAGTCCACAGCTATAGGCAACTGGTGATTGGCAGCTTCATCACAATACACCGGCTCATGCATCATGTTTCATGAACAGTCTTTTTGAGAAACATCAAATCTCTCAGGTAACTCAGCCTCTCTACAACCCAGATTTGGCATCCTGTGACTTCTGGCTTTTCTCAAAATTAAAATCACCTTTGAAAGGAAAGAGATTTCAAGCCGTTGATGAGATTCAGAAAAATACAATAGGGCAGCTGGTGGAGAATGGGAGAACTGTGAGGTCCTAAAGTGCTTATTTGGAAGGGGACTGAGGCATCACTGTCCTAGTACAATTTTCCTTGTACCTTGTATCTCTTCAATAAATGTCTCCATTTTTCATAGTACATGGCTGGATATCTTCTGGACAGACCTCATATAATAGAATCTCACTTGCTTACACTTCAGAATCAAATAATTTTTTAAAAAATTGGCTATTAAAGCTGGTTAAGGTACCTGGTGATCCAAGTAAAAGGGAAACACCCCATACAGAAATTATTTCCTGTGGTGTTGCTGTAAACTGTGGGCAAATGCAGTTGGGAACTGTTTTGCAGAATCTGAGCTATCTTACCACAATGGAAACAAGTGAACTATGTCTAGGAGACATTGGAACTCCAAAGAGATGAATCCTGGTTGATCTCTTAAATACACTCATAGCATTTCCTCACAAGCTTATCTTGTACAACATATAAACTTATAAAGCAGTTTTTCACCATAACTAGAAACAAAATCTTGCCCTCTCCTATCCACCCTCTTTAACAAGCTGTCAGAGAGAGAAATAAGATGTTACCATAATACTTGGATGGAGAATTTCATTGGATACTTACCAAGTCACAGAAACCACTGGTATCCTAGTTCTTTCTTGTTTTTCCTTCTTCCTTTTCCCCCCTTCTATTCTTCCTTTTTTAATTACAGAAGTTGTAGTTTAGAATATTGAAAAAATTTTAAGCTTACTTTGGATAATTGTGTTTTTAAAAAAAGTTTTAAAGTGCTATTTGGAACTAGAACTAATTTCAAGGTGTTGCCTTTATCTTAATGATGTTCCAAGATTTTCGTTAGTCTTTACTAATACAAAAAATGATTAAATTGATGATGAATGAATGAATGAATGAATAATTGGAGAAGAGACAAATCTCCCATGCAAAAGAATTTCAAGTAATTGTGTATTGAGCATAATTCCCCTCTCCTTAAGCATGGGTGCACATAATATTTTCCTTCTGTTACCAGAGATAGTAGCTAGTTATTAATAAGAAAGGGAACAAAGATAATCAGACATCGCTGAGACTAATGGGCTGGGGAGCAAAAGCCTGTTTGCTTGACCAGAAAGCTACAACTTCACACACTCCAGGGCATCAGAATATTTCCCTGCAAAGAAAGGCAACAACCCTCCCTTCTCTCTGGTATTGGATTGTTGCAGGGAGCAGGGTGAGGTAAGCACATGTGCAATAAAAGTGAAAATAGCTCAGAGAAGTGCCTAACCATAAAGACCTCTCAATCTGGCCTGGGGAAATAATATATTTGTTAAGGAGATGGACCCAGTGCCAGCTTGGGAAGTTGATTGGTCATGTTGAAAAAGCTCCCAATTTTTCTTAAAACAAGTGATATAATCCCAGGTGAAAAAAGACTCTTCCTTCTTTCCTTCCTTCCGTGTTCTCCCTCTCTCTCTCCCTCTCCCTCCCTCCCCACTCCCTCTGCTTAATCTCTACTCTTTCTCCCAGGAACTAGTATTTGCACATTCTTTCTCCAAAGCCACGTTGCCCTTGCAGACTCCTAAGGTAGCCGCCAGAGGGAGCCTGGATATAACAGTATAGCCTGGAGCACAAACTAAACCGTGAATGGAGACTAAGACTGCTGCCAAGGGCTCAGCTTTAGCAAAGCACAGACACTCTGCACACTGACTTATTTTGGCCTTGTTGAAGACATGATTGGACATTCTCCAAAGCAGGACAGACCACATGAGACACAGGGCCCACCTTCCACCTGAAGAAATCTTACACAAGACCACACTTCCCTTTCAGGTCCCTGGAATACTCTTCTTTCAATCCTATGAAAGAGCCCACTTCCACTGGCAATACTTTTGTGGGAGCTAAAACTATTAACATTTCCCTTCCACTTTCTAATTTTTTTTTTCTGGCTGAGCTAATAATCAAATTAACTGAGAAAAATTAATACAAGAAAATCTAAGTTTTATACATGCACATGGGGATTTCACACTGGCATAAAAATTCCAAAGGCCATGAGGCAACATGGGGTATACAAAATATTTTTGGACAAAGGAGAAAGGGGCTGTGGTGGTTGAGAGCAAATGTCTTCAAAATATGCCACCTTGGAATGCAGATTATTTCCAAATAAAATCAATTGAAGCCCAAAAAGTCAGTAATAGTTTTTTCACTTCTCCTTTCTCTTAAAAAAGATTCAGATAGAAAATCCTGCTTTAGGACAAGAGTTATAATTTAATCACCTTAAGAATTTTATATCCAACCATTACTTAGGAAGATTCTAATCTGTTGGTCGAGAATTATCTAGTTCCCCTGCTCTCACCTGCCCCGCTCCAGTAGTGTACCATTGTTTCCCAGTTGCCCAGCAAAGGGTTTTCCTGCCTTATACAGAATATGCCGCATTCCCTCACCTAGCTGTAAGTTGTTCATTCTCACTCTAAAATCTGATGCCATCTCCTCCTTTTACCTCCTTTGTCCAAAGTGTCTTATGTGCCCAATGTTGCCTCATTGTCTTTGAAAGTTTTATTCTTATGTGAATTTTCTGTGGATACATATTAAGCCTTTTCTTTTTCTCCTGTTAATTTGCTGTTTATTGTTTGAATGATTCAACTATTTAGAACTAAAAAGGTAAGGGGACCAGTTTTCTCAACTCATACAGGTGGAAATGGGGAATTAGATCTCAGAAGTGAGAAAGTACAATTTATAGGTAGTTGAGGAAGAAGGGAACATTGAATTCTTGCCAGGCAACTCAGAAACAATGAGACCCAGGGGCTATCTAGCTAAGAGGCTTGGTGTCTTCCTGACCCAGACTCCTCTCGCTCATCAGACTTAATTCAAATTAGACTAAGGGAGCATCATAAACTCTTATTCCTGAAGCAGTTTTCTTTGTCTGAATCTCTTGAGCAGGAAAAGAGGAGAGTCAATTTTTATTTCAAACTTCAACGAGTCTTTGTTTCTTAATAAATGACCTAAAATAAATCCCACAAAACAGCTTTAGGGTGGCAGAAGTTTGGTTCCCTTCACTTCCAAATAGTGCTATAGAAAAGGGAAGAAAAGTAGACCATCCCAGCATAGCAGAGAAAATGGAGAAACATTACTTCAGCCAGTGATCATCAAGATCAAGGTTAACATCAACAAAGACAAATCATGTTGATAGTATATACCCTTAATATGCCAAAATGAAATGACACCTTACAACTGTGCTCTTCTTCCCCCAACCTCATGAGTTCAGTCTAATGAGAATGTCAGACAAATCCCAGTTGAGAGACTTTCCACAAAATACTTAAAAATTACTCCACAAACCCTGGCTGGTTGTGGCTCAGTGGATTAAGCGCTGTTCTGTGAACCAAGGGTGGCTGGTTCGATTCCCAGTCAGGGCACGTGCCTGGGTTGCAAGCCAGGCCCCCATTTGAGGGTGCATGACAGGCAACCACACATTGATACTCTCCTCCCTTTCTCCCTCCCTTCCCCTCTCTCTAAAAAGTCATAAATAAAAAATCTTTTAAGAATTACTTCTCAAAATTATCAGGATCTTGAAACACACACACTGTCAGAGCTAAGAGTAGTCTAGGATAAAACAGGGACAAAATAGGGTAGCCTAGAGAGAATTCTGGAACAGAAGGACAACATTAAATAAATTAAGGAAATCTAATGTGGACAAAAAGGGAACTAACACTAAACCTAATAAGCTCAGGAGAGGCCTTCATAGGATGGTCTAAAATGAAAACTTTTTAAATAAAAGCAGTTTGTGGTGAGCAGTCATATCTTAGAAGTCAAGCATCACCTTATTTGGGACAATCTATTGCCTTTTTGAATCTACAACATTCGTGTGAAATGTCAAGGAAACTTCCCTTTCTGCAAACCCCTCTGGGCCTAACCATACCCCAGAGCGATGAACATAAGAGAGTTTCTTTTTTTTTTTTAAGATTTTATTTCATTATAGAAAGAGAGGAAGGGAGAGAGACATCAATGTATGGTTGCTTTTCACCTGACTCCAGCCACAGATCTGATTGGAGACCTGGTTTGCGACCTTGTTATGTGCCCTGGCTGGGGACTCGAACCTGCGACATTTGGGTTCGCAGGCCGGCGCCTTAACCACTGTGCTACCAGCCAGGGCCTCAAAAGAGAGTTTCTTTTCCCCCATGGGACTATATTGATTTAGGATGTGAAACAGGCCAGATGTTTTCCCAAGATGACCAATGAACTTCCCAAGCTTTCAAGTGCTTCAAGTGGGCCCACCTCTCAACTCATCCCTACTTTCCTAAGCCAGACTGACAGGCCTCTCTGGTTCAGCACCTCCCCCTGCCCTTACCTTAACATCTGTGGCTCATGGGCTTGCCTTCCCCTGCTCCTACTCTCCAATCTGGTACTGAAAGAGCAGGGGAAAAGGGCATTTGTTCTCATCCAATTATCTTACTAGCCTTTTGCACGCTCAGGTTAAGAACTTAACCCTGCTACCATCATGGCCAGTGAGTGAGACTACTGCAGTGCTCAGTCAGCTCCACATGGCAGAGGAGCATCCGCAGGCTGCACTGGTGACCTGGCAAAGTGGCCTCACAGTGCAGCCTGGTGCTGCATGTGAAGCTCAATGATCTTGCCATGGCCGGAGGCAGGGGTAGTTTGCAAAGGTATTCTTCGGCTACACCCACCTTGCCTTCAGTACCGGATCCTCCGACCTCATCTCTGTGGCTCGGTGAGCACGCAAGCAGCCCCTCTGTCGCTTTCCTAGGGCCTGCCTCGGTCTCTCTCCGCAGCCCGCCGTTTCCTGCCCATGGGCCACTCCCAGCGGCCTGGACAGTCTCTCTGTCAGTATCACAAATAAGGTTTAAAAAAATGAAAGAATGCTTAGGAAAGAAAAGCGAAGTCAAATTTTTATAATTTACATAAATACTAAAATAGAAGAAATTCAGGCAAAATAGATTAAGTTAAATTACCACAAATATAAAGTAGTGGAAATGAGAATAAGTGATTAATAAAATGAAAGTGATAAAATATCTATGACCACCATTGTTTGCCAATAAATTGAAATAATGATGAAATGGATACACCTTTGATAAGATATGCCTTTAATAAATAATAAGTACAAAGAAAAATTAAAAACAATTTTGGTTACATTTCTTTAATGGTTAGTGAAAATTATACTACTACAGTCATTAATTTAATGATTTAATAACCAATTAAATAATTGTATTGCCTTTAAAGAAATTTAATAAATAATGGAATACTATACAGAAATAAATAAGAGTAGGTTTTACAGAAAAAGTCTATTAAATATTCCAAAATATGATGTTTTTATTTATTGGTATTAAAAGTGATATTCTTTTTGGTTCCCGTTAGGAGGAGGTAGAACCCAAGGAATTTTAAAGAAAGTGGCAGAGAAGAAACAGCAAAAGCTAAGCAGAAACCCAAAGTTTAAGATGAACTTTAACTCACCCTTGTGAGAAATACTCCAAGTTCTAAAGACTTTCATAGTTTTGTTTCTTAGATTAGATGTTTTCTGACCATTTCAAATAAAAACATTTGAGGCCCTGGCTGGGGGCGCAGTGGATAGGCACTAACCTGGGAACCCAAAGGTCACTAGTTTGATTTCCAGCCAGGGCAACATAACCAGGTTGCAAGCCAGGTCTCCAGCCAGGTCCATAGCTGGAGGCAGGTGAAAGGCAACCACACATTGATATTTCTCTCCCTCTCTGCCTCTCTCCCTTCCCCTCTCTATGAAAAATAATAAATAAAATCTTAAAAAATAATAAAGAAAAAAAAAAACATTTGAATTTTCTGTCTGGGGAACAGTTGTGGTAGCCAAGCAATATTAAATAAATGGACCAAGAGAAACTACAAAGTATCACTTCTTATTCCAACCCTGTGCTCTCACAGATATACACAAGCAAAATTAGCCTATAATTTTGAGAATTAGCCTATAATTTAAGAAGGAACTGTAGATGTAGTTTAATTTTGCTCCTTTTCTTTTCAAAAATGAAGTAGCCCTTTTGGTCATTAGGTGGCATCAAAGAGCAATGTAATAGGCTCAAATGAAAAAATATAAAAGGAAAATAAATAGGTTCTGCAAAAAAACATCTTTGTTTAGTTAGGAGAACACTATATATCTGTATTGAAATAACATTAAACAGAGTTATAAATTTTTTCTAAAATATAACCTGTGGTAGATTCAACAATCAAATATATAACTTTATTATGAATTATTTTATCTTTGCTAAAATATAAGCATTACCAATTTCATTTGTCTAGACATTTCTAGCATCAATATATCAGACATTGAACATTTAACTCATGAAAACTTTTAGATGCTAGCCATCAAAATACACAAATAAATATGTTGCCTATCTCACATCTTTTATTGTTCAACGTAGTCTATGAAGTTAGGGATGAATAGAAAATTTAGTAAAAAACTATCAATTTGTGGCCAAGTTTATTTCAAGTACTGAAGGTTGTTAATGGTACAGTGATGTCTTTCTTTCCTTCACAGAATTCACAATTGAGAGAGGGATGACATAAAGATAAATAGAAAATTAAAATACAGTGCTAATAAATACAATGTTCATCATTGCAGTGCTTGTGTTCAAGTAAACTTCATTTTACTTAATAGTACTGAAGCACAAGAGTAGTGACACTGGTATTTATATGTGCCAACAAGAATTCATAAAGTGCTTCCATTAAATGAAAAAGTGAATACAGTACAAGATATTTTGAGAAGAGAGATGGGGGGCACCCTCACTTAATTTTTATTAAGTTACATTGTTATAACTTTTGCATTTTATTATCAGTTATTGTTAATCTCTTTATCTTGCATTGTGTCCCTAATTTTTAATTAAACTTTATCATAGTTATGTATGTATAAGAAGAGAGGCACCTGTTCTACTGAAAAGGGAAAGAGTAACGTAAATTATAAAGGAATGAATTTGCAGGTTTGTTGGCAGGAACAATGAAAGCAGATCTGGTGCAGTTGGGTTTATGTTGAGTAGAGTGTATTTGAAATAGTGGAGTAGGAATAGGAAATATATTCATTTCTGTGAGAAACATTCACAGTCCAGATAAGTTTGTGATGGGGGAACTCAAGAGTCAGAAAGTTTTAGTTTTAAATAATAGTTACTAGCCTAGTAGTAAACCTATGTAAAAAACTATTGTTTCAGGAACTGAGGATATGATCCAACCTGACTGCAAGAGACCACAAGCAATTCCACCTTTGTGCTCCAGGAGGAGGGTAAGCAATTGAGCTATCAGGTATCTGAGCCATTTCTTCCAGGAAGGGATATCTCAATGACCAGGACGCAGGACACAGAAAAAGATTCACCCAAGACACAGATGCAGAATCACTGGTCACTGGATGAAGGATGATAGGGAATTTGAATTTGATGGGCTGTGCCACTTTTATCTGATTAACCTTTTTCCTGAATTCCAAATTCCTTATCTACATTTTTTCCTCCTTAGAAAAAGACTGGCTTGAAAATGTAGGAAGATCTTTTAAGGTACATAAACCATCATCATAGATTACTGGGCATCTGAATGAAGTGCAAATAAAGATTCAATCCCTGTCTCTGCTTATTGAGTCTGGTTTTGGCAGACAGCATAAACACGGATGTTTCCAGTTTCATTCAGAGTACAGAGAAACATATAGAGTTGGTTTTGATTATTTATAAGACTGGGGAGGTGTTGTTAGGGTCATTCAGGGGTAAGTCAAGAATTTCTATTACCCTGAATAAATTAAACAACACATACCCTGGCTGGTAGCACAGTGGATAAGGTGCCAGCCTGCGAACCCAAAGGTCGCAGGTTCGATTCCCCAGCCAGGGCACATTATCAGGTTGCAAGCCAGGTCTCCAGTCAGGCTGGAGGCAGGTGAAAAGCAACCATACATTGATGTGTCTCTCTCCCTCTCTGCCTCTCTCCCTTCTTCTCTTTCTGAAAAATAATAAATAAAATCTTAAAAAAGTAAAATAAAATAAAATAAAATAAACAACACAGCAAAAAAAAGAGCATGTCTTCCAGAATACCAATAAGGCCCTGCAGAGAAGCAATGCCTAGGATTTTGAATGAATTGGGTAAGAATGTTGAATGAATTGGGTAAGAATGTTGAATGAACTCTTATGACAGTAGAATATGGAGGCAAGAGGAAGATTTTGAGGAAGAGAAAATAATCCTCAGTATCTAAATTCAAAATGCTAAGAGTTTAGGGATGACAACAGAAAGAGAATAGATTTTCACATATCAAATGGTGTAGGTTTCAGAGGATTAGACATTTTACACTGAGTAGGGAATTAAAAGCTTGTAAAAAATATATAGAAAATGAGAAAAACATTAACGTGTTTCTGAAATATGTATGAAAAAATTAGTTATGCTCCCTTAGGTGGGTTTCAGGGGGAACATGTACCTCCAGGTGAAATCCTGATTTCATTTAAAGTATTTAAGTGCTTTCATTTAAGAGGCTGATAGTAAGGACAACTTACATTTAATATGAAATTATAATGCATGGAGTGGCAGTCTTTCCTCTTTTCTAAACTGTTGCACTCAGAACATGTAAAAATACCATGCTGGTCTTCTTTTCTCATCTACTCTTCCAGATTAACAATCTCATGGTATAAAGGAAAATAAAGATATACACTTAGTCAATCCAAATCTAACCATGGTACATTTATCTAAAATGGAAAACAAAAAACAAAAAAAACTTTGGAGTGCAAAACAAAGGACTAACTCAAGCCATAGGTGTTAGCAAAATCTTTTTTAACCTAGGCACTGTGAAACTTATGATACTTATCATTGTGTTTTAATCAATTATGTAAAAATAACAAACTATAATTCTGTTTTAATACTTTGACAAGCTTTATGGTCATGGAAAGTTTTTTAAAAATATTAAATTTCAGTATATAAATATAGCCCTATCATACCCTAGGAGAGGTGTGAAACAAGTGGTTGTCCTCTTTATATAAACAAGTATATATTATCAAGATAAAAATAGAATTGAAAGACCAAACCAAAGAAGAATAAAATTTTCCTGAATTTATTAACCTTTCCTCAGAGAATTCCAGAGAAACTAGAGAGAGAAAAGGAAACTTAAAGTAATGAAAGATAATATCCTTTCTTTAGGTAAATTCTCATATTTATACAATAAGATGAATTAAATGTGTTATTATTTATTTATTTTTATTGACTTTTGGGGTGATGTTGGTTAATAAAATTATATAACTTCCAGGTATACGATTCCACCATACATCATCTGTATATTATATCATGTGTTCACCACCCCAAGTTAAGTCTGCTTCTCCTTCCATCACCATTTATTCCCCCTTCACCCTCTGCTACCTCCCCAAGCTGTTTCCCTTGGGCAATCACCATGCAGTTGTCTGTGTTTATCAGTCTTTGTTTTTCTTTTTAATTTAACCCCTTCATGCTTCTCACCCAGCCCCAACTTTCTTCCTTTTCACAAGTATAGTCTGTTTTCTGTATCCATGAGTCTGTCTCTACTTTGCTCTTTAGTTTATTTTGTTCATTAGAGTCCACATATAAGTGAAATCATATAATATTTGTCTTTCTCTGACTGGCTTATTTCATTAACTATAATACTCTCCAGATCCATGCATGCTATTGCAAAAGGTAAGATTTCCTTTTGTATTTTTTATGGCTGAGTAGTATTGCATTATGTAAATGTACCACAGCTTTTTTATTCACATATCTACTGATGGGTACTTGGAATGCTTCTAAATCCTGGTATAGTAAATAATGCTGCAATAATTATAAGGGTGCATATATTCTTTCTAATTAGTGTTTCAGGTTTCTTTGGAAATAGTCCCACAAATGGAATTGTTGAGGCATAAACAGTTTCCTTTTTAATTTTTTTGAGGAAATTCCATACTGCTCTCTAAATTGGCTGTACCAGTCTGCATTTCCACCTACTGTCCAAAAAGCTTCCCTTTTCTCCTTGCCAACACTTGTTTGTTGATTTATTGATAATAGCAACTCTGATACGTGCGAGGTGATATTTCATAGTGGTTTTAATTTGCATTTCTCTGGTGATTAGTGACATTGAGCATCTTTTCATATGTCTGTTGGCCATCTATCTGTACATCCTCTTTGGAGAAGTGTCTATTTAAGTCCTTCACCTCTTTCTTAATTGGATTAAATTTTTAAATAAGTTTCTTATAAATTTTGCATATTAAGCCCTTAGAGATTGATCAAATAATTCAGAGACTCTTTCAAAATGAGATTCCATAGACTAAATAACAAGTAATTTTATAATTTTAATATTTAAAATTTCAATATTCTTCATTGGAAATTCTTCCTTATAGATAATTCAACTTTCCTGATGTCTATTTTTTTCTGTCTTTGTCATTCTTTTTCATAACTAATTTGGTCTTCTGGACTCAATCTGTCCTAAGCACATACTTAGGCCAATCAGTTTTTATTTTGAGCTGTCTCAGAATTTGAATCCTCTGAGATTTTAACATGATGTGTCTTGCTGAAAAGTGCAGGACACCTCTTCATGATTTTCCAAGGTCCATTTTCCTTCTGTCTGTAGACTTCCTTGTCAACAGATAATTTCCTTAGAGCAATTATTTGTTCTTTCATGTATTACAGGACATATCATATAATAAACAGTACATGTTTTGAATAAGTGAGTCTTCCTTTACAGCAGAAATATACAAAATAGCAAATAATTTGATTATAACACTTTACATATTATTTAAACCTATATATTTTTATTCCATTTCATAACACAATAGTCTGATATAAGGCAAATTGAGATCAGGAGCCATAAAACTTGAGGTAAGTAACCTTAATTCTAAGATTAATTGGGAAATAAGAAGTATACAGTGATAATATTGTTGGAATGGATCTCCAAAGTCCTTAAAGTTTTCTTTTTTATATACATATAATTAAATGGAAACCAGGGAGGAAGTAATTGTGTAATGAGGAAATGTTATGCATCTACATTACAATGTTTATTTGCAAAAAAATATTCTGATCTACTACACTTATATGTAGGGATTTGCTGCAGTACAGATGATCTGGCAAGAAATTATCATTTAGTCCTATTGAAGATTAAAATACACAGATTGAATCACAAAATATTATGCTCAGAAGGATAAAAAAAAGGGCTTCTGGACCAATCTTTTGTATACCTAGGATGCTTCCTCAACATCTCTGAGAGATGACTAATCTAGGTTTGAACACAGCATTGGAAGGAGTTTATGTAATATAAAGTATTTCAAAATTCCAGTGCCAAGAGTAATTTATAACCAATAAAAATTCCTTTAATTGAATAAAAAAGAAATTAAATATGCGTACTTCTATATATTTAAAATTATAAGATCATTATAGGATACTCATTCATGTATGGTCTATTTTTTAAAAATTGAGCATCTACTTTTAATAAGGAAATCAAAGGATAACAAATAGTTTGAGGATTTTGAAGTAAAATTCAATAAAAATGAATCTCAAGTTACAACTGGATTCTAATTATATTAAAAATACTCTCTTTTATTCTACATTACTTTATAGTTTTCTTAAGAGCTTGTTTACCTTTTTCCAACTGTGATACAATGAGAATTATAATGTGCTAACATAGAAATGAAATTTTGTTTTTTGGAGTCATATTTATTTAGAACATGTGACAAATGGAATTTTATAAGCTGATCAAGTGAGATAATGTATTTTATTTCTTTAGAAATAGTTAACGTAATGTTCTAAATGTCACATTTGTTATCTTGTATCTTTTATTTATATACTTATTCAACAATTGTTTACTGCCAGTTATGTTAAGCATGTGCAGTTCTTCCCCATCAGGAACTTTAGGTCCAAGAAAAATAAGTAATGACCAATGTAGTGAGATAAGTGCTGAGATAAGAACAGGCACAAAGGGGTGAGAATCCAGAGGTGAGGCACCTAAAAAGCCCTGTGGATTATGGAAGATTTAGCTGTTTAGGAAGGAGAGTGACATTTTCATATTTAAGTTTCAGAAACATCCCTGAAACTACAGTAAGAAAAAGTAAAATCCAATGAAGTGGTTACCCCAACAAATGGAGAGAGAAGGAGTTGGTGTGAAGTTTACTGAATGGAATGGAGATGAGGTTGATTTGCAAATGACTAAAAGGATAGATTTGATAGAACTTGTATTAAATTGAAAAGTGACAAATCAGAGTTGACACATTGGCCTAGATCCCTGGTTACTGGTGACATTTATTCTTAAGAATAGTTATAAAGGTTATAGTTTTGTTAACCCAACTGATTAAAAACAAACTTATTTTCTTCCTTAAATGCTCATTTATTTAGGAGATCATATTATGCTGTATTAAGATGCAATTCCTCTTAGCTAAAATAAGTAGTTCAATGTTTGATGGAATAGGTTCCAGATACCGCAATCTTTGCTGCATGTTTTTATGTACAGCTACCTGAGAAGTCGGTGGGGGTGGGGGTGGGTTGGAGAAGGTCTACCCTTCATTTCTTGAAAAAAGGCTCTAGAGAAATTAACAAACCAAATGACTACAGTGTGTCTTTGCCCACTTTAGTTATGATGACTCTGATATAAAAAAAGAGTTTCTGTAGCAAATATAGCCATTATTTATTATAGTAGTCCTAGTTCTGAGGCTGTATATCTGCGTTTTAATTCTGGCTCTGCAAGTTTCTGTCTCACCCAGGACAAATTGTTCATTCTCCCTTAGGTTCAGGCCCCATATTTGTAAACCAGAGATGATTTTACAGGGTGTTTGTAAAGATTAAAAGGCATAACTTACATAAGGTACTTGGAACTATATAATTATTCAATAAAAATTTATTATTATTATACTAAGCAATCTAATGCTGTTTTGGGGGTACATGGAAGAAGGTACAAAACAATTATAAAAATCTTGGAAATTTTTAAATAAAATTTCTGAAGGAATGTATATATGCACAAGGACAGTGGTGGGTATCGATATAATCTCTGTATAAACCATAAATATGTCATATAAATATAATATATACTTGTACATTGTGCAGATTTACATATGCATAGACAATATATACTGATAGGTACAAATAAGACTAAATTACTTGAATCTAATGCCTAATACTGATAGTCTTATAAAGAGATAAGATTTATCTCGGTAACATAACTCCATAAGTATTTATCTACCTACTCATGTAACTGTCTCCTAAGTTTATTTTCTTAATTATACTCTGTCCAAGCTTTCTTGATATTCTAACTGGAAATATGTTCCCTATTTCCTACACAGTGATAACATCTCTTGGAATGCTAATCTTTTTCTACTATTATTACATTTAATGTTGTACTCATCTATCTCCCAGTCTATACTGTAGCCTCCCTAAAGTCAATGCCTATATTTTATTTTATTTTATTTTTTTATTATTTTTTAAAAGATTTTATTTATTATTTATAGAGAGAGGGGAAGGGAGAGAGGCATAGAGGGAGAGAGACATCAATGTATGGTTGTCTTTCACCTGCCCCCAGTCACGGACCTGGCTAGAGACCTGGCTTGCAACCAGTTATGTGCCTTGGCTGGGAATCAAACCAGCAACCTTTGGGTTTATCCACTGTGCCACCAGCCAGGGCCTATATTTTAAAATGTCTTTTTAATAATCTGTATCATCCAGTACAATATTTTGCATATTCTTAATCATTAACAAATATTTTCAAATAGATACATGACACAGTATTGGGTTTAGTGCAACCTCAAATTCCTATAAGGCCAGACAATTAACAGCAAGGAAGATGAATGAAGTAGACTGAGTGTACACTGAAAGGATCTAGTGGGAAGTGGTAAATGAAGATGCATACCTTTCCTAAAGCACATGTTCTCAACCCTGCCATTGGAGTTTTATAGGAGTGCAGACCCTGTCTTGTTAAGTTACCTGATTTATCAAAAAGGTAGAGTTCCTGAATAATGTAAAATAATAATAATAATAATGATCTAGCAAACATTTGAATGTTTCAGGCCCATCAAAACATTCAGCTTTTAGGACACCATTTGGACATTTCAGATACTCTAAAGTGTGCTGAGTAAGCCAGACACTGTAAAGTTTATCTTCCCTGTTTCCCATCCTCTTCTTTCTTTCCTAAGGCTCCTATCCCTGATGATTTTTTCTTCAGAGTTCCTACATTCTCCACTTATTTAATTCCCTCCTACCTTTATCTCTCATATTTTGGTGTTTGGGTCCAAAGCATAGAAAATATATGAATGTCATTGCCATTCCTGATACCTGGTCTGCTAACAGGGGGTCATGGAGGGGGAACTTGAGGATGAAGGCTTCCAAAATATTGCTGATGGTTTTTCTAAAGATTGTTAATCCTCACTTTGAAGGATTGCTCCTGCCATAAATCTTGGTAGTTGCGCCAAAACTTCTTCATGTTGAATTCCTTGTACTATCTTACTCTCTGCTTCTCACAATATCATTTATACCAGCCTGTTCAATTTTTCATATTTCTTTGCCACTAATAATGTCAGAAGGGGAATACAGAATAAAAATTTAAAAACACTGAAGCCAAGTTATTATTGTTTCTCTAATGTTTATTAGCTACAATCTAACAAAGAGTCTTTCAGAAGACACCAACTTTCTATCATATGCTGTATGATTATATAATTTCTCTCACATAAAGGTAAATATATTCAATAGTTTGGGAAAGAAAATAAAAGGCAGAGAGGAGAGAAAACTAAAGTAAGTTTGAGAAATAGTAATAGGCAATGAATGAAGTAAAAATTATGTTATTGATGGTATTGTGAGAATTGGTTCGAAAGATAATTTTAGTTTTAATTCTAGATATGGTTAATTAATATTAAGATGTTTGAATACAATTCACCAGGTGCCATGTAACCAACAAAGTGGAAACATAGGAAGATGAAAGAAGCAAAATGTAAAAGTTCCAGTACCTACTGGAACAGATGAAGTTGAAGCAATTGTGTCCAAACCACTCACCTACAACAATTATCAGTTCATCTGCAACATCCCATATAACTGTGCACTCATGCTGTTCCCCCAATTCCAACTTTAAAACATTATGGATTTTAGCAAGACACTAGTGTAATATCTCTCTTTGAATTTAGTATCTGTTTATCTTAGTCCTAGTAGATTGGAGGATTCAGACTGTCATTTGTTTTCCAAGGTTGCCAGCTACCCTAATTGCCTTGGATAGAAAATTGAATAATGAATGAAACAGTATGCTTTAAATTTAGAAAAATTGTTTGAAATTAGTGTGCTTACATGTTTACTTAACTTGTTATTTCTGACCACATGCTCTTTTATTTCCCTCCACAGATTTCAGGAAGCATTCAAGATGAAAGTGATTTTGGTTCCTCTGTTATTGCTTCTCAGCAGGACTTCCAGTTTCCCTCGAAATAGCTCTTGGTGCCCTAATGACTCCTTATATAACATATCTAGTTGTTTAACCTACTTTAACCATAGAATGAACTGGTTTCAGGCACAGGTGTGTATTCATGTTTTTACTTATAGTTTTAAGTCCCCCCACCTCCCACCCCATTACTTGGGTTTTTTCAGACCACTTAACCTATAACACCAAATTTTGAAAATTGATTTTTTAAATTATGCATAATGTGCACAATAGTACAAAAGGTCAGAATAACCTTTCTTTCACTTTCTTTCCCAGGGTATCTGCCAGCAACATCAGCTCCATCTTGTCACCATCCGAAACATGGATGAGGCCTCTGCCATTGCCACTTTGCTAAAAAACTACCAACAGGGTGAAAATATCTGGATTAAATTAGAAAATCTTGGTCAGGTATCACTAAATTATTCTTCTAAAATAGGGGATATATATATACACATATATATGTATATAAGTACATATATTATAGGATAGATTAATTTTGTTGCTATAATAATATTATATAAAATTATTCCTGTTATAATAGTATAACCAGAATAGTCTTCTGAATATTCAATTTAAGGGATCTAATATGGTTACTGGTACATTAAATCTCTAAAAGCAGTCAATTTCATCATAAACATGTTCTTTAGTCTGTTCTCAAGGATTATGATTTTAGTATTGTAACTGGTCTTCTAGTCACATATTCATTCATCCAAAAATAGCATTTTAATTTAATAGTAATCCACATCTGTTAGCCAGTTAACTATTATTTTATTACCAGAATTAAATTTTCTTTAAACTATGAGACAATATAATCTCTGGACTACATGATATTAGAAGGATAAAGTTCCATATCATGATTTAAAATTCTAAAAGCTCTTGCTCTGTGGTCTATACATTTGTATTATAACATAACCAAAGAATACTCTATGTTTTGGCAACTCTTAACTTGTTACCTAAAAGGTTTTTTTTTTTTTTCCTACTGGGGATTCATCATTTTACTTCAGAATAGCCAATGGAAAATTACTGATCAATGGGAAAATGGACAACATAAACCACTGAAGGGCCAGGAACTCATTAAAAAACAAAAAGTCTGTGTGGAACTTTTAGCAACGGAAGGTAAGAGTATGTGATAATCAAAGTAAATATATATATATATATCTGTGCTGCACCACTAAAGCCTCTTCTTAATTATTTGCATTGGTTTTTCTCAATATTTCCAAGAAGATATAATTAGTAGGTCAAAAAAAAAAAAAAAAGGTTCTTTTACTAAATATGTTTTGGAAATACTGTATTCTATAAAGTTTCTCTTGGAAATTTGTAAAACTGATTAGTGGATCAAAGTCTTTGAAAACTTAATTTTTTTTAAGAGGGAGAGGGAATGTTAAGATAGAGGAGACATAGGGAGAAAGAGAGAGAGAGAGAAAGAGAGAGAAATATCAATATGAGAGGGAAACATTGATTGGTTTTCTTTCATACATACCCTGTCTAGGGACCTAACCTGCAACCTAGGCATATTACCTAACTGAGAATTGAACTCATGATCCTTCTGTTACAGAATGATGCCCAACCAACTGAGCCACAACTGTTCAGGGCTAGGATTTGAAAACTTTTGCTTTAAAATAAAAAAGCTTTGAACAACACCAAATATATTTGACCATAGATTTCTTTTCTCCACACCTGGGTAACATTTTGCAAAGTGATACATGGTTTGCAAAATGCAGATTCAGATTTACCAATTAAGTACTGCATGAAAAATATAAACAAATTCCTCAAAATGATTGGAAAAGCACTGATTGCCACACAGTTTTAATCTATTTTATGCAGGATTCTTAAAGTGGAATAACACTGACTGCCAAGAAAAAAAGCCCTTCTTGTGCCAAGGCTTGTAAGTATTTCATTCAACCTTCTTGGAATTCGGAGAACAGCCCATCTTAAATGAATTATTCTCACAGTTATAAGAATAAGAATACCTTTCATGGTAAATGCAGCATATGAATATTGTTTTTTTAATTTAATTTTATTGTTGTTGTATTACATCCATCCCCTTTTTTCTCCCCCCTGTCCTCTTCCCCACCCACCCATTCCCCCACAAAGTCAATCTGAATATTGTTTTAGTGATTTCTTTTTATATACTTAAGAAGCCACATTTTTTCAAATCAAAGCATATCCTGAGTGATGTTTCTTATGAGATTAAAAGCCAAAAAATCAGAAAAACAAGTGTGACATTAGGACACTTCAACTGTCAAATTAACCTAATATAGTACAAGTATTATTGCATAATATAAGAACTCAAAAAATGAAATACAGGGAACTTATTATTCCATTCCTACATACAAGGTCTGTCCTGAAAGTACCAAGCCAATGTATAATTAAAATAGTTTGCATGGTCAATACTTTCAGGACAGACCTTTATATATAGAGATGCACAAACCTCTGTATCTGGCATATGCACTTATAAGCATGGTGCTGGGCATTAAAATTAAGACAATTATTTCTGGTCACAGTTTAATGGAGAAACCAGAAGCTGAACATGTAAATAAATAAGATTATAAATAGCATGTAAGTAAATGTTATTTACATTAAAGCTCTCTTAGGGCTTGTTACCCCCACTCACAATAAATGCAATTCTAGTCATAATGTATGCATCCTTATTTGCTACAGTGCATCACATATCAATGAACTTCCAGATTATCCAGCTACTGATTATTTATCAGCACAGTTAATTGAATTTGCATAGGGTTTACATTGTATAAATCCTCAAATGTCCACTTTTAAATAGCTCTCTGAAGTCCTTTTGGAAACATTCCTTTCCTTCATTGTGTGTAGTCTTAGTTGACAGTATGTGCACATACCTGATTTCCCACTTTGAAAGTCCAAAGAACCAGATTCTAATTCCACATGCTTTGCTGGAGCCCATATGACCCAAGTTTGACAAATAGATCTTTACTTCTGGAATTGTGAATCTTGATTAATACAAAAGTAAAGACAAATTTAGATATTTTGGCTCAGCTGTTAAATAGAGTTCAAAGTATTTCAGCTAGATGCCCTTGCTGTTCTGTTTCACCCTTCAAAGCTACCTTGATTACTTAAAATGAAATACCCCTTTAATTCCAAGTCATCCTCTCCTGTACGTTTTTGCTCAGGGCAGCGGGAGCTGATTTCAGGGATACGCAACCAAGAAGCAAAATTTACTAGTATTTGAAAAAGTTCCTGATTCCCTATAACAAATAGAGGGAAATTTATATGCAAAGAGAGAAATGATAACTATGGATCTGTAATGAAATAAAATGATAAATGTTCGAGTTAGACACTTACTTAGTCTTTTTCTGATTGCACTGGTTGGTAGTATTAAGTCCCTGGTACCACCAAGTACTAAATAAATAACCTTAAATTACCCAGGGTCTCCCATAAATCAACACAATTTATAAATCTGCACAATCCAGCCACTTTCCTCTGTTACTAAACTTTCAAAATCTCCTGTCCACCAAATTCTAGGTGTGCTATATCTCTCTCCAGCATAATCCTAATCTTCTGTAGGTAACATAATCTGAAAAACAAGAACAAAACAAAATTTATTGAGTATAGAATATGAATACTCCAGCAAAATTCAGGATATAAAAGAGTTAATTGCAAATCTTGGTGAAGCTCATTATTATACTACATGAACATAGTTACATAAGGTTTGGTTACTTATATATTTTTTTCTTGTATAATAAATTTGAGTGTTTTATGTATTTTCAGTAGTACTTCAAATATTCTTTATTTATAGGCCCTTTCATTCAGAATTATGGATGAAAGAGAGTCAACTCACAAAATTAGACAATGTAATTGAAAGCAATGAAAACAACAAGGATTATAAATTAATCACATATGATGGTGAAATGAGAGAAAAATGCACAATTAAGGAAGATGAAAACACAGAGGAAAACTTTTTTGCGAAAGTAAGTTCATAACCCATTTTATTACTTCTTTTATTCTTTGTATTTTTCCCCTCTTTTTCTTCTTGGCCTTCATTTTAGAAATTATTCTTCTAATGTCTATTAATATTGGTATACAAAATGAATAAACCCAAAGGGCACATGGTTCCCCACAACTTAACTTCTGATTAAAATATGAATAAAACAGAAAGTCTTGAATCACTCCTTTTTGGAAAGTTTTGATGACTTTCTTGAGTAGTATAAAAATATCGTATTTTGCCCTGGCTGGTAGCACAGTGGTTAAGGCGCCGGCCTGCGAACCCAAAAGTCGCAGGTTCGATTCACCAGCCAGGGCACATAACCAGGTTGCAAACCAGGTCTCCAATCAGGTCTGTGGCTGGAGGCAGGTGAAAAGCAACCTCACATTGATGTCTCTCTCCCTCTCTGCCTCTCTCCCTTCCCCTCTTTCTAAAAATAATGAAATAAAATCTTAAAAGAAAAATATCGTATTTTAAAATATCACTAAATTTTCATATTCACCATATTAGTTTTTAGATGCCAAGACAATGATACTTTCTTAAGTTCTACTTATTTTGAAAATCTCTTTATGCAAAATTATGATTTGATGTTTTAATAACATTGAAAAACACAGAATTTATGTCTTAATTATTATTCTCTAAGGTAAATTTACTTTAGTCAATGTAAAAGAGCTTTGACGTTTATTCAGGTAATGTCTTCAGTCTTATGTTTTACTATTTCTCACAACTGTACTTTTGTTTATTTTTTTTTTTTTCAGAATCATTCATCAGAGAAAAGCTTGACACCATTTTTGATGGTTTCCCTAGTATTCATCTCCTTCCTTACTTTCTTGTTTCCCAAAATCAAGAGCCCAAAACAAGATCTTCAGACTTAGCTTTCTAAAAAGGTTTTCTGAAGCACTCAAACATGCCTCAGGACCTAGTTTCAGAAACTTCGAGGAGCATGATTTTATCCTACATGTTAGATAATGAGATAGCCTCCCACAGTTTCAGGATCAGACAGAAGACAGGAGACTGCTGAACACAAGACAAAGGACTTTAATTTCCCACATTAATCACAGCAAAATATTAGTCTTTGCACTGGTGCCCAGTCCCCATCTTTACTGGGCTCTGTCAAGAAGGTCAAGGGACATCTGCAAATGCACAATGTGGTTTTAATAGCAGAGAAACTCTAAATTTATAATGAGCTGTAAGCTTACCTTACATGATCTTTACCATGGAGAGAAACATAACCTTTATTATAACTATACAGTAAACACCCCTGCCTTTATTCTGAAATGAGAGACTTCCTCTATCTTCCTATAATGTTTCCTGTAAAAAAGTCTTTGAAAGATATTTCAGAACTAGTGCAGCCAGTGCCTCTTCTTGCAAGACCTGCAAAAAAGCAAGAGACTCATGGGGAGACTGTCTCTCAAAATTTGGAGAAGACCCAGAGTGGTTGTTCAAATGCTTCTGAAAGCATTTCTAAACAAAATATTTTTGATTATTCCTCAATTTCAATAAGTCTTAATTTTTAAATATTTCTCTGCCAAAATGAAATCTGGATTTTAATTGTGGTTGCTAAAGATATTTAGAGGTAGTTGTTCATTGGACATATAGCAATTCTACAATATGAGTAAAAAAAATAAAGTAAAACAAAAAGTGATACAAGTGAATAGCGATGTTTTTGTTTATTTATTATTATTTTTAAAAAGAGAAATGGAAGCATGGACAAATTATTGTTTGTATATTTGTGTTAAAGCAAAAAATTCTATTCTACATTAAAACAAGCTTTTGTAAGTCACTATTATGCTTAAAAGAAATTCCTGTTTAGCAAGTTAAACTGATATGTACAGTCACAATTTTGATATGTTTCACATGTATCATAAGTTGCATTGATTAAAAATTAAAGATTACCCCAACTTACTTGGTTTTAATCAAATAAATACTGAAATGTAGAAACGTGTTTGTTATTCATTTTCCAAGTTGAAAGAGATATTATTGTAACTTACATCATGAAGTAGAAACAGTTCAGTCTTTAAATATTTGTTATTTTAAAGAACTCTGGTAAACTGTATAACCATTCTGATTAAGACAAGGGCATTTTTAAGACCCATGTAGAATGCACCACAAAAAGGCCATTGTTTTATAGATGATGAAAGCTTTTCTCATCTGATGTGACCTATTTCAATACTATTCAAAGTGATACAACAGCTTTAGGACAAATTAAATGTCTTTGATCCTTATCTTTAATATTTACTTAAACAGATGATATTTGACTTCCTATCATATCTTAAAAATTAGTAACTCAGAGTTCAATGTACAGAATGAAACTAAAGAAAATATATAGACATTATAAGCCAAGTTTTTAAAAATAGAAAAGCTAGGTGTGAAAACTGGGTCCAAAGACATTTTCTCTGAGGTTTGGATCCTTAAGCTTTTTCCCCTGGGTTTTGGGGGAATAATAATTTTATTTTTTCTATTATATTAGTTTATTATGTGAACTCAGTGAATAAAAACAAAATTATAATAAAAATCCTGTTAATGCTCTGAGACAAAAAATGCTGGAAAAAGAAACACCACACAAAGAAAATGTGTGGTGTTTAATTATCTAAACATTAAAACTTTCTCAACATCAGAGGCAATGGCATTTATGAAAACATGTCCACAAAGTTAATAAATAACAAGAGAAAAAAGATATTTTAAATACTTTATTTTTTAAAGACTTTATTCATTATTTTTAGAAAAAGGGAAAGAGAGGGAGGCAGAGAGGGAGAGAAACATGAATGTATGGTTGCCTTTCACCTGCCTCCAGCTGGGGATCTGGCTGGAAACCTGGCTTGCAACCTGGGTGTGTGCCCTGACTGGAAATTGAACCAGTGACACTTCCACTGAGCCACATCAGCCAAGGTCAGAAAATATATTTTGGATTCAATAACAATCTATAGAACTATTAAAGCACTTTTAAAGAAAAAAAACAAAGAATATTAAATAATTCAAAAGAGTAGATATAGTTCATATAGTCCAAGTGCATATAGTCCATATACATTTGGAAAATGGCCAAACTTGCTTATGATTAATGAAATGCAAGTGAATATTGATGAGACACAAACCGAAAGTTAGAGACATCAAATCTAAAGTTAGATGAAAAATATTTGATATAAAACTCCTAGACAAACAAGAAATTTCAACCCTTTATTTTGCTCCTATAAATCAAAAAATGTTTCTGAAATGTGTTTGGAAATATGAATCAAAGATCAGAAATGTTTATATTCTTTTCCTTGGGCATTTATAAGACCTCTTCTAGGATTGCATGCAAATAGATTATTCAGTAAAATTCATGTACATATGTGCATGTTATAGCCATATATACCAACAGAAAATAATGCAAATGCCTCATTAAGGGTAGCTAAATAAATTCTACCATATCAATAAGTTGAAATATTGTGGAGCCATTATATAAAATTATATTAAACTATGGCTTTTTAATTCATGGCCCATAGAGTCTTAAAGAGACCCAGGGAATAAAGAGTAGTATGAGTAATAATCCATCAGGAGGGGAACTATTTCAACCAAAGCAGTACACATTTATCAACTCTATATTTTGAGCATTAAAGAACAGAATCAATTGCCTAAAATTTGTTACATATTACTAATTAAAAATGTGAGAAATGATGGCATAATGAAAAGTAAAGAAAAAGGCAGCTTACAAAATCAATATAATATACTATACACAAACACTCATATACGTACATAAACTTACAGAACTTAAAACACACTTTTACCAATGGTTGGTTATGTCTAAATGGCAGGTAAATATATTTTTTCTCATTGATTTTTAAAATAAATTTGTAACGTTGTACAAAGTTAAATAATCACTAAACTCAATCTACAACTACTCTACAATAAGTGAAAGCTTGTGACTCAAGCCCTATATGTACCTCACTTTACAAGTTTAATGTCAGAACCTTATAAAACTGATTTCAATGCTTCAATAATCTACTCAATTATAAAAATTTAATGCTAAAACACAAACATTTAATAAAACTATGTTTTGTATTTTATCTAGGATACAGAAAGTCTTTTGGGGCATATTACAAAAAATAAAGCACAGTGCTTAAGAATTAGGTTGCTTGAATAAAACAGCCTGGTCAAATTCCAGCTTGCTAATTTATGTACTAACCTGAGTAAATTGTTTAATTATTGTAAGTCTTAGTTTCTTTATCCTTAACACTGAAATAAAAATGATACTTATGTGTGTTGTCATGAGAAGAATCCTTATCATGGGAAAAAACTTTTAAAAATGCTAACAAAGTGTTTGAGTGTCTAGCTTATTAAAAGTGCTCAACAAATGTCAGCTTTTAGTACTGTTGGAAAAATCCGATGACCTTAGAGGACTGGCACGACAATAAACAGTGCATTGTAGTGCAAGCCTTTCCTTGTCTCCTCAGGTGAGTTCATAGAAATAAGGGAACCCCAAGGCCAGAAACATAGAAAATGAATTATTGAATCAGGGAAGGAGCTAACTCCTGTTTCCTTCTTGGAGAGCTTCTGGGCAAAGGAGGAGGAAGGTCTTGGAGGTAGCCGGGCTGAAATAACCCATGGCCATCCTGATTTGAAACAAGAGAAAGTCATGGCATTCAGAAAGGCCTGGGGTGGGGAGAGCTGGGGCAGAGGTGAAGAGCACTGCAGAGCTTCACTTCAAGGCCCAAGGTGCAAGAGTCAGCCCTTCAGTCTTCTGCCTTCCTCAGAAGAATGCCCAGTTCTAAAGATCAAGTTCAAAGTCCTTTTTGTACTATATGGTCTCCTGTGTTTCATTTGCTACTTTTTCCCCAACTCTATCACTCACCCTCCATTCTTTTATTGGCACTATGTCAAACTCACTTCAGACCACTCTCTTTAAGCATCCTCCTTCCTTCACGTGAACTTCCACTCCTCCCTTCACACAAGTCTTCAGCTCATACTCTAGTGCTCATCTTGCAAAGCTTCTAATATTTTAATGTTGAGAATAACATATCCTCTTTTGTGCCTTCAAAATTCTTGTTCTTTTCAACAACTAAAGTTCCTTTCAAAATATAGAATTTACTAATTTATTAATTCATTTGCCAAACAGAATTACTTTGGAGTTTTAATTTCATGCCTCCACATACTTGCCATTAGCCCATATTTCATCTCTAACCCCTTTCTTTCTCAAGTTTCGAAAATTTACACAAATATTAATATTCATTTCAAATTCCTAGCCATCTCACCTCATCATATACTGTCTTCTGGACTTCTGTTCTTCCATTAGTATATCAATTATTTAGAAATTAAATTCTGGTATAACTTTTACTTGTTAATTTTTTATAACTTTTCATGGGCTTTTATGAAAAATTTTTAACTGTACTACATCCTTCATTGATTTTGATCACCAGCCCTGTTTTAAAATTTCCAGTCCACTATCTCCTCTTTCTGAAACACTTCATCTCCATAGCTTCCTCAAAGTCCCTTCACTATGTCTATAAACATTTAGTGTATTACAAGTAACCCCCTTCATCTCCTTTACTTCAAAGAAAGTCAGAAATTTGAAACTGAATCTCCCCAGGTAAAATTACCCTAGAAGAAGGAATTATCATTTAATGTTTTGTTCCACTTCCACTTTAACCCAAATGCCTTCTTACCTTGAAGGTTCTCTTATTCTAGAATTGGGCCCCCTTCTTTGTCTTGCTGATTCATCTTGTCCCAAGTGATGTTTTCTCTTTAAGTCGTCTCTTGACCCCCACTAAGGGGGGTCACCTATATGGCCACCAGACCTACAGGTAATGCCAGCACCAAGGAATAACAGTGAGCCAACACAGGTGATTATGCTATTCACTCAGCTTTTATTAATGAGGATTCAATCCAAATCTTTAATAACCCAATAGCAATTATAATCAGTCAGAAATAATCAGCAATCAGCTTTAATATCACACAAAAGATTTGGGAGACAACAAACCCAAGTCCCAGGAGCAGTCTGGGTCTGGGATGCGGCCAGTCAGGGTGAGCATCATGCAAGGCAGAGCACATGGTGCTTCAGAGTCAGCTAGAGCAGAGTTGAACAGAGCAGCCTGGTGTTGCTCTCTCCCTCTCAGCTGTCTCAACAGTCTGTCCCTGCTTTTATGCTCCTCTTGGTTGCAAAGTCATGTTGTTTTTATGCAACCTTTAGTAAACATGTTTTTCTCCATCTCCTTAAGCACAAATGGTGTTCCTCAGTCTCCTAGTAAGTACATGTTGCTTTTCTCCCTCTACTGTGCAGGTGCCCTGATCAGGAATCAAACCCATAACATTTGGTTTACATGATGACATTCCAATCAACTGAGACACACCAGCGAGGGAAGAATGAAGACTTGTGTTGTTGTTGTTTTGTTCTAAATCATGTTCTACTAATGGAAAATCCTAAATGAGCATTTACTTTGTTTCAGGCACTCCTAAATGTGTAATTTTGTTTTTTCCTTTCAATCACATAGGAAGGAGTTGCTCTTAAACTGATGGAAACATTGAGGCACAGTGATTTACCCAAGTAACACAGTGGGTTTATGATAGTCAGGATTTAAACTCTTAATTTGACACCGAAGCTTTGACTGGAAAGCACCACATTATACCACTTTACCCATAATATGTTTCATTTTAGATCTCCAGTGACCTATGGACAGACCAAAGAATTTAAAAAGACATTTTAAAAAATGCAAACACCAAATTAAGCATATGAGTCATATTTTCAGTGCTATCACATATTCATACTAGGTAACAAATTCCTGAATATAACTCTGTTTTAGTTCTGGGTGCAAAGGTAAATATTTTAGAGCAATTATTAAGCATCCATTGTATATCTCTTCATAGTTTCCAAATGATGTGTGGGTTTCTAGAGAAAAAGCAATCTTTTACATTTCTCAGTGTTTCCTGCCTGGAAGGCTAGCTCATTGCTACACAATTAAAGGACATTTTCCTGGAAGACTCAAAATTCACAAACCCCAAATTCCTGGGAGAACTATGACAGACTAGCTTTGAATCTTCATATTCAGAATTATTGACTGTCTTATACAAATAAGCCCTCTACAGAAAAGGTTTGAATCTGAACCAAAATACATACCCACAATATACATAACTTTGAATAGTAGAGTTTACCTCTTAATTCAGTGAGTTTTCAAAATCTATTGTTAATGATATTTTGTTTCATTTTTGGGATACTTATCTAACAGTATAAATTCAAATACATGTTTTTAAATATCAAAATTCTATAAAACAAAGTTGTCCTTTATCTGATCTATTTTCACTTTCATTTGTTTAGGGAGTCTGTTGGATTTTAAAAATTGATCACTAGTGTGGCCATACCATGGTATACATAAAATAGTTCTGGTTTATTTCCATTATTATTTTATAATTATAAATAGCAGACTCTTTAATTCTAATAAATGTTTATTGTTAGATGATCAATTACATGTTTGTTCTACTCATGAATTTTACGTCAGAAAATTGGTATCCAGTAATACTCTTGTTTTTTCAATATTCACCTGGCAAAGACACATCTGATTATAAATGGTCTCAAGGTGTGTTTCAAATTTGATTTTTGTTTTAATGGTTAGAAATGACCAGCTTTAATTGATAAAAGCTAAGGAAAAGCAAGAAAATTTAAGCTAAAATTTTGTAGGACTTGGCATTGCACAAATATACAATGAACACATAGAAGCATGCTTTTTCACATTGTAGTGGACAGTTATATTTCACAATGATAAAAATTATGTATTTAAAAATACATACCTAATTAACTATCTTCAATAACAAATTCACACAAACTAAAGATTGATCCTCATCTATAGGGGATTATAGGTAGAAAAATTCAGCTTTTGAATATTTCAAAATTGTGACAGTAGATACAAATTCTTAATTAGACACTTTAAAAAGGTTGATTACTTTCTCTTCTTCTTAAAAATCGTATCTACCTAAGAAGCTTTTTCCAGTATAGCCCCAGTGTCAGCTATGCATAGGCACTCCAGAGGTCCTGTTCAGAATTTAATATATGGACTATCAAAAATGTCAAAATTAAATATATTAAAATGATTTGCTTTTTGTGTGTTAACTACCCATGATAGTACAAGGGCAAGGATTTGGCCTTGCTCTACATTTATTTATTTACTTATCACTCCACTTTAATATCACCAGCACCCAGTCCAGTTGCTTTACTGTGAAAAAAACAAGTAAACAAAAGAAGGGAAAAAAAGCAACTTGCATTCAAGTACTAGTAAATTTGGAAATAATAACCCTGAATAACCAACTAAAGACTGGCTGAAAAGGAGTTTTATAACCAAGGATTCGCAGAAGAAGCCACATTGAGACTGGTAAAAAAGGCAGCAATGCAAAAAGGTCTGGCCCTGCTCCTATGGGCAGCGGCTGAGGGGGCAGGGGGGGCAGAGAGATATCACAGGTGTGGGAAGTTCCCCATGAGAGAACCGGGGCCTACCCACAGGCAGGGGGCCCCAGCCCAACACAGACACAGCAGAGGTGGGAAGAGGTGCCCACAGAGCACTTGGCTTTGAAAGCTGGCCGGTTTTCTGTCCACTGTGAAGAGGTGGAGTCTTCTGGAGACACAGGCAATCTTTTAAAGAGCCAACATGCAAAATTGTGTTCATAGCCACTCATCCTGGACTCCATCAGAGGGACAGCAGTGTGGACTGGAATCACCTGAGGCTAGTCTGGGGTTTGTGGCTGTGGGTAGATGATGGGGGGGGGGGGGGGGGGGGGGGGGGGGGGGGGGGGGGGGGGGGGGGGGGGGGGGGAGCAGGGGGAGGCACCAGGATCCCAGTACTGAGCCATTCTTGGATACCACATCAGCCATCTTTCCTGGGGAACCCCTCCTTAGCAACATTACCCTGGAGGAAAGTGATTACCCCACCCTCTAGAACCCCTCTTGCCTCATCTGGCAGGTCTTAAGCCTGGCTGAGGAGTCAGTTACACAGACCAAGGTGTAGAAGTCTGGACAGACTCAGAGGGTAGAGGGTATCAGTGACTGACTCTGGGGTAGGGCCATTCTCCCCACTTTCCTGTGAACAAGACTGGTACTTCCCCCTCACAAGAGATCTGATAGAAACAACCTCCTGACTTCCACCACACCCAGCCTCTGGGCTATGAAGGCACCACCCACCTGACTACTAGGGGCTCTGCCATACTGAGATCAGGGCAAAATCTTGGACAGACTCAGTCATGTGCCCCTGGAGCAGGGGATCACATCCACCAAATTCCCTGAAGTCTGAACTCCTCCTGCTCATGGGAGATCCTTCAGTCCAATCCTTGAGATTCTGACCGAGGCTCTGTCAATGATTGTGCTTGGCAGGGAGCTGGTGGGTGAATGCAGGTAGGGGTAGATCCTGAGGTGCTTTGGGAGGTTTGCTGGCCTACCCCTGGGCCTGGTGCTGGTAAAAGCTGGCTATGGAGTACAGCTTGGTCCTTCCTGTGCATAGCCAGGTCCACCCAAAGCAGCCATAAACTGTGGATCACTTGTAGCTTTAAGTAGGACACAGAGGGCCAGGCACAGAGAGTATCTGACATTGACCCGCTCTGAAGTCCTCCCAAGGGGCCCAGAACCATCAATGGAGCAGGATACAACAAACTTTGCAAAAGTATATCCTAGGGGAGACTGTAGAAGCACCTGCATAGCAGTTTATATGCCCTGGTCAGTGGTGAGCCTCACAGTCAACCAGCCTGAGGGCAGATCCCACACATAGCAATCAATAGCAATCAAGACTCAATTACAGCAGAAGGGACACATATCCTATACAAGGAATGTTTCTAAAATGCCCAGCCCAGGAGATCAAAGAGACTACATCACTGGGTCCCACAGAAAACCTACTACATAAGGCCACCCTACAGAAACTAAGAGTCATAACAGAACTGTCTGATATATAGAAACAAATACAAAGCAACAGCTAAAATGGAGAGACAAAGGAACAGGCCCCAAATGAAAGAATGAAAGTTTCTCCAGAAGAAAATCTAAGTAAAATGGAGGCAAGCAATCTATCAGATATAGAGTTCAAAATAATGTCTATAAGGATGCTCAAGGAACTTATTGGGAGCTACAACAGCATGAAAAAGACATAAAACCATGAAAAATAACTGATTGGAAATAAATAATACCATATCTGACATTAAGAATACACTAGAAGGAAAAAAAGTAAGTTGAATGACTCAGAGGATTGAATCAGCTTTTGGAAAATGAGATTGTAATGATTGTAAAAAATGCCTAATTAGAGCAGCAATAAGAATTTTTTTGTTTTAATTTAGGATAAGTTAAAGAAATTTTGGGACAACATGAAGCTTAATAACATGTGCATCATAGTGGTACCAAAAGGAGAAGAGAGAATGCAAGGGGCTGAGAACAGATTTGAAATAATGACTGAAAACTTCCCTAACCTGGCAAAGAAAAAAGACATACAAGTCCAGGAAACACGAAGAGCCTCAAATAACATGGACTCAAAGGGGCCCACCTCAAGACATTATAATTAAAATGGCAAACCTTAAAGACAATGAGACAATCTTATGAATGACCCATAAACATGGACAATGGGGTGGGGCTGCACTTTGGGAGTGGGGGTCTGGGCTGGGGGGAGGAGGGCAAAGTGGAAAAAATGAGATAACTGTAATAGAATAAATGAGACAAAAATAAAGTAAAAGCAACAAGAGCAAAGCTGATAATTACCTACAGGGGAACTTTATAAGACTTTAAGCTGATTTCTCAACAGAAACAAGGAGGGATTGGCATAAAATATTTAAAGTGATGAAGGGCAAGTGTCTAACCAAGACTACTTCACCCAGCAAGGTTATCATTTAAAATTGAAGGAGAAACAAAGAGCTAAAAAAAAGCTAAAGAAGTTTGTTACCACCAAAACAGTGTTATAAGAAATGTGAAATGGCCTTCTTTAAGAAGCAGAAGAATAAGAAAAACAAACAAAAAACAGAATTAAAAGAATATAATGGCAATAAATACCTAATAAAAATCATTAAAATGTAAATGGCTTTAATGCACCAATAAAAAGACATAGGGTAGCTGAATGGATAAGAAAGCAAGACACACAATATTAATATTAATGTTCAGGAACTGGTGGCATTTCTCTACATCAATAATGAACTACCAAAAAAGGGGATGGATGCAATACAACAACAATAAAATTAAAAAACAAAACAAAACAAAACAAAACAAACAAAAAAAAAAACTAAGACCAGCCGTGTTTGGTGGCACAGTGGATAAGGCACCAGCCTGTGAACCCAGGGTTGCTGGTTCGATTCCCCAGCCAAGGCACATATGAGGTTGCAAGCCAGGTCTTCAACTGGATCCGTAGCTGGAGACAGGTGAAAGGCAACCATACATTGATGTAAAATAAATAAATAAAAATTTTAAAAGATAAAAATAAAAAAAAAAAGAAATAAACAAAACAATTCCATTTTCTACAGATACAAAAAAAAAAAAAAGGTACCTGTAATATAGTTAACCAAAGATGTAAAAAATCTGTACTTGGGAAACTATAGGACATTGAAGAAACAAACTGAGGAAGATACAAATAAGTGGAGGCATATACTATGTTTATAACATCATTAAAATGCCCATACTACATAATGAAATCTACAGATTCAGTGCAATTCCTATTAAAATATCAATGGCATATTTCACAGATCTAGAACAAATATGCCAAACATTTATTTGGAACCAAAAAAAGAGCCTAAGTGCCCATTAGTAGATAAATAAATTAAAAAAAAAAAAAAAAAAAAAAAAAAAAAAAATTAAAAAAAAAAAAAAAAAAAAAAAAAAAAAAAAAAAAAGATGAGGTACATTTACACAATGGAATACTACACAGTCATAAAAAGGGAAAATGTAACTGTTGTGACAATATGGATAGACCTGGAGATTATTATACTAAGTGAAATAAACCAGTCAGAAGAAGATAAATACCATATGATTTCACCTATGTGTGGAATCTAATGAATGAAATAAACTAACAGACAAAATAGAAACAGATACATGGACACACAGAACAGACTGTCAAAGGGGAGACAGAAAGGGGACCTGGATGAAAGAGGTGAATATATTATTCAAAAACATACACATTCATCTATATACAACTAATAGACAGACAACAGTGTGGTGGTAGCTAGAGGGAAGAGGAGGCGGAGGCTGGGTGAAGGAGGACAAAGCAGGAAAATAGGGTTATTTGTTATTGTGTCAACAATAAAAACTAAGAAAAAAATAAAAATTAAAAATCTCAATGCTGTAATAAAATAATAAAGCATACATGAACTTTTCAAAAATTATGAAAATTTTTATAGTGTGATTGTTTTTCTTTTCTTTTCTTTTTTTTTAAGATTCTACTCATTATTTTTTTAGAAAGAAGGGCAGTGAGGGAAGAAGAAAAGTAGAGAAACATCAATGTATGGTTGCCTTTCACCTGTTTCCAGCTGGGGACCTGACTGGAGATCTGGCTTGCAAGCTGGTTATGTGCCCTGGCTGGGAATCAAACCAGTGACCCTAAGGTTTGTAGTCTGGCACCTTATCCACTGAGCCACCAGCCAGGGTCTTTTTCTTTTTTATTCAGTTTATTTGGAGAGAAACAGGTTAACATGATTATACAGGTTTAGGTGCACAATTCTATAATACACCATCCGTACACTGTACTGTGTGTTCCCTACCTCAAGTCAGGACTCTGTCCATCACTATTTATCCCTCTTTTTTTTTTTTTTTTTTTTTTTAAGATTTTATTTATTAATTTTAGAGAGAAGGAGGGAGGCATAGAGGGAGAGAGACATCAGTGTATGATTGCCTTTCACCTGCCTCCAGTTATGGACTTGGCTCTAGACCTGGCTTGCAACCTAGTTATGTGCCCTGACAGGGAATTGAACCGGTGACCTTTTGGTTCACAGACGGCACCTTTCCACTGAGTCACCGGCCAGGGCCACCATTTATCCCTCTTATATCCTCCTCCACCTCCCTCTACCTGCCTTTTCCAGGTAATACCACACTGCAGTCCCTGAGGTGTTTTGGATTTGGTTTTACCCAATTCCTCTATCCCTCCACTCAAACCCTCCCCCTGCCGACAGCTGTCATCCTGCTCTCTATCTATGAGTCTCTCTATTTTGTTTATTTCATTATATTCTACAAATGAGTGAAATCATATGGTACTTGTCTTCTCTTACTGGATTATTTCACTTAGCATAATGTTCTCCAGGTTCATCCATGCAGTCACAAAGGGTAAGAGTTCCTTCTTTCTTTATAGCCCAGTAGTACTCCATTATGTAAATGCACCACAGGTTTTTAATCCACTCATTTATTGATGGACTCTTGGGCTGCTTCTAAATCTTGGCTATTGTAATGAACATAGGAGTGCATATATTCTTTTGAATTTTCTTGTAATCCAAGCAGTCACTATCAACAAAATATTTAAACTTTATGTATGTATATTTCTTCAGCATATATGAGGCTTTCTATGACATATACCATGATGTTTGATTCCAGAAGTAGAATTGGGATGGGAGAGGATGTTTTTTTGTTTGTTTGTTTTCTTTTTATTTACTTTAAAAGGTAGAAAATTAAGAGGAATGTATAGTTGATTTTTGCCACATTTTAAAATTGTAATTCTTGAATATTTATTACTTTAAGTCAAACAGTCTGATAGCTATATTAATGAATGCTATTACATATAGCATATATTACTAGTATACCCACAACAAAGCTAACAAAAAATTACTTTGTTTAGTTAAAATTCCACCAAAATGCATAGGAAAGTTACAAGATATTTCCTTTTAGTAAGAAAAGAGATCAGGCCACATACAATGTGAGTTACTCCATACAGTAAATAATTAAAATAAATAATAGAGGACGTATCAAGTTTTAAGAAGTGAAATAAATGATGAATTCTTTCCTTGGTCTAGTGTGTTAATAAAAATTGAAATATTTCATAGACCCCATTTTGTAGCAAGAATTTCCTTCATAGGCACTGCATTCTTCAAAAGATATAAAGGGAATTTTATTGATATGTAAGTCTTTCTACTTGCCAATTAACATAAAATCATGCTCCCATAGTAACTAAAAAAATCTAGACAATTTTAAAGTGTAATATGCCATTCCATTTCCTGTTTAGTTTATGTGTAGTATGAATCACTCTTTTGTTGAAAATTCTCTGTAGAATTCCTGGGAGGCAATTGAACGGAAAACTAATTTCCTATTATGGAAAATTCTTAGAATTTAAACAAACCTTTTGGTTGCGCTGAAACCACATTGTAGTAATCATTAGTTTAAATAGCGTGGAGAAAAGAGGTCTGCCATCACTTTGATCATCAACTTGCCTTTGCTTCTTCCCAGACTTGGGCTCAAGGTGCTGTATTTACATAAGGGAAAGTTATGATGATTTTACATCGTCTAATCTTTTTTTCATTCTTTATTAAGATCATTTGTGGTAGAATGTTTTAAGGAGATTTTTATTCTGAGTCAGTTGGCTAAAAAGTTATTTCCATAAAAAGTAATTCAGTTATATATGAGTGCATTGATGAAAGTGGTTCAATTTGGATATTTCGGATGCAAATAGATAGTAAATTTATTTTGGATTTATAAACATGCCTGTTTTTACTAATGCCTTTAGATTCTACAGATTGTAAATTGATTCAGTATATATACAATATGTCAGTATTAGTTTGTTGAGTAAGGTGTGAGCAAATTGCATGTATGACCTGATTATTTTCTAATTGTTCTGGAAACCAATTTCCCATATATATGTGTCGGCATTTCTAGGTTCTTACAACTTGGTAAAACTCTAGGAATCAAATATAAGACATCTAAATCTTATTATTTTTTCTGGTTTAATCATCTTCATAAAGTTATATCATGGATATATAAAATGTAGCAAGAATTAAGCTAACTTCTTTTAATTAATGGAGGTTAAAAGTTTTTACAAAATGTACCAACAACATTTTTCCTGAAGGCTCTGAGAAAGCAGAATTCTTTCAAATAGATTTAAAGGAGAAAGATATTTTCAAATAAAAATAAATGCCAATTCTCAGTGGATTTTATTTTGTTACTCCCTTTAAAAAATCTGATCAACCAAGAGAAAAAAATTTTTAATTATATTTAAATATTGATGTTTCTCTATTTCACTGACAAAGCCATATTAAATCATATTATTATTTCAGGAATCAAATGTCTTATTTTAGAATGTTAGTGTATGAAAATATTGATAAGAAACTGGTATTTCTAAATGCTAAAACATTAAATAAATAACTAGAATGATAAGCATTTATATTAAATAGCAAAATTAAAATCATAATTTAATAAAATACTATTTCTCAAATAAAGCTATTTTGTCATAATATTGCTCTTTATGGGAAAATTAATCATTTTTTTCATGATACTAATTTTTATTATAAAACCTGACTCCTTTAATTCTGTCTTCTTACCTAGGCCTTGACAATCATGAAGCTTCTCATCTTTGCCTGCCTCATGGCTGTTGCCTTTGCTAGGCCTGTGAGTACACACAAATTTTAGAGGTCCTAGATTCATTTTGTAAAATGACCTGATACCTCATTAAACAAAGCTACTGAGAATAATAATCTTAAAGTAGTGATCATCTCTAACTTTACATTGAAGTATTGATATTAAAAGGTTGGTTCATATTTTGAACACCATTACATAGTCCACTTAAAGTCTAAATTCCAAATAAAATATCTGACTTGAAATTTAACTTTCTTACAATAAAAGTTAAAATAAAAAGTCAAAAAGAAGAAATAAGGTATTAAATAATATGATGAATATCATGTAAGACTGTAATTAGGCTTTCCCTGGTTTTGGAACCAAAGTCAAATTCATTTCATTTGAGAGAGATTGTGTCAACCAGTTTTTCCCAAAGTAGAGAAAATAGGACTGATTGTGCTGACTCAGAGGTCACGTCATTGTGGTCACTGTAGAATGAAACTGGATAATGTAAATTAAATAACTTTTCCTTTCAAAAGAAACAAACACTGAGACAGTTACATGAAGTAAAAAGTTATTCTGTTCCTTTGTGATGTGTGGTTAATGAAGGCGAGAGGAATATATAAACAGGAATCACCTTACTAGAAAATGATTCAGGTAATATAATGATCTGAGATATTTGAATATTGAAGCCACACGACATAGAAGTAAAGTTTTGGAAATGCTGAGATATTCTATTGTTTGCTTTGATGAGACTCAGTCTCTAGGTCCCCTTCTGGGTAATATAGAACCACAGATAACTCAATTTCTCACCCAATACTACTTTGTTTATGCTACACTGTAACCACTAGTAGAAAGAAATCTCTGGTTTAAAGTTACAAATAATGATTCATGTTCCTCAGAAATGTGTCATTACAGTCATTATTATCTCATCCTTTTACAAGTGAAATGAATAAAGTTTCCCCAGAAAACAGATTATGCACCTCTATTCCAAATAAAACATCAGTTTTTTAAATGTCATCATTTAACAAACCTAAGTCTTGTCTCTAAAGTCAAAATTCAGATTGAGATAAATTTTTATATGATTTAATTGATGATAAAAATAAAATCTAAACATTTAATTAGGAAAGTATAATTAGCTCCAAAACTTTACAGTAGTTTAAAATTGCTATTAGATCTATCATGTAATATAAATAGTTCAGAGTACTAAATAATGTCTTTATCATTCTGGAGTAATTCAAAGTAGCTAAAAAAATCTTTTAGTTTTTAGATGGTTTTCTCAATTCTCAACCATATTCTGAAAAAAGAACATATTTAATCTATTCTCCTTTGATTTTTGTGAATAGAACAGTATTACTCTCTTTCTCTCATTCTTTTTGCTTTTGCTCCCAAAGAAGCTTGGTCTCAAATACAGCTCTTCATATAAAAACCTTTTTCCTAAATATCAATATTAAAATTCATAGGTTATATGTATATTATGGTATTGTTGTATTTTCATTGCTTATTTTTACAATTCTTATCATCGTTTTTCACAGAGATTTTCTCTAAGACACCCAGAATTTATTCAAGTGAGTATTTAACCCTATGTTTCAAGAACTGGTCCCCTGTCTGGATCCTAACTGATGATATATCAATAACACAGATGCTAGACCTGTTCAGCCTTTTTCTATAAAATAGCCAGTTTCACCTTCACTGAGTTCAAATACTGACAGAATTAATTTGTTCTCACAAATCTTCTTACAAGAGGAGGGCACGTACATTTGTATAAATATAGTTAATCAGAACCATATTATTCAAGAGAAATAGTTAAATAAAATATAATTTAGTTTAGTTTCAAGCATTCTTTTTCTCTCTTTTACATTTGAACATATGATTTACAATTTGGTCTCATTTTACACGCATAATCTTGAATTAGAGAACTTTACCTCATCTTTCTGCAACAGCCCTTAATCCTCTAGTCTGTTCACCAATTGAACTAATACTTCTTTTTTAAAAAAAAAAAAAATTATTCTTTGCAGGATGAGCCAGACAGCACAGAGGTAAGGTTCCTTTTTACCTCCTCTGGCCCTCAACCAAACTACTCTTTCTCTTTCAGTTACCTAGTATGAATGCTGAAAGTTTTTATTCCAATTTTTATTTACCTTTACTTGGATTACTATTTCAATTCTCTGTTTTGATTAAATCTCTATTCAATTTCTCCTTTGTCTTAGTCTACTAAAGTTTAGATCTGTTTAGAAAGAAACCAAATGGGGTGTCTTCTTGAAATTTAGATCATAAAGGTAAAAGTAATATTTTCTCCCATTTAAGAAGTATTCTAGTTTACCTAATTAAATGAAGAGCGTGTGTTGAAATGAAAAACATGCTCATTTGGGGGTGTATTTTTCACTTTTATAATTTACAATTTAATTTCTATAAGAAGTAGAAATTAAGAAAGTTTTTCAACTTTGCTCTAGTAAGTGTTATTCACTTACTCTTTTTTAAAAGAGACTTTTTTTCTGGGAAAATTAGTTAAATTTTAGTTTAAAAATGTTTTTTCACTTTCCTTGATCAAACCTTTTCTTCTATCAGTCACCAAGTACCCATAAAGAATATTGAAACCATATATGCAAATATTAAAAAGCTGCTTTACATTTTAATTTGTACCTGCACATTTGCCTCTTTGCAAAACAGCTACACTTTCCTTTGCCTAACCTATGCAAAGCTCTACCAGTTCCATGTTAGTCATGATGGAATGTTTCCTTTCTTTAAATAATCCCCCTTCATATGTTGCATTTCTATAATCTTGTGACTTCATTGTCAAGTAAAACACAAATAGAAATTTTGCTTTAAGGCCACCATTTAAAATTTTTGATGGACAATCCAACTTTGTTTGAATAAATTTTAATATAACTTTTTTTTGTAGCCTATACGAAGAGAGTTAAGAAAGGTAAGAAAGTTTCCACAAGCTATACTATAGGATTAACAAAGAGAAGCAAGTTTTGTTCTGTCCAGTAAATATTGTGCTAATTCTTTATTGCCTTTTTATGGAAATAAACATTAGATTTATTAACAGACCTATAACTAAAACAAGGTGAAAGATAATAACAACAAAGTCAGTTAAACAAAAGGGTAGAATGTTTTAAAGTGCACATTTATGTACTCACAGCTTAAGCAAAGGAAACTTAGCAAATGGACAATGTTAGAAATTCCATATCAAGAAGTGTTAGTACATTCATGGAAGGCATATTTATTTTTAATAATTTACAGTAGCACAAAGTAAGGTAGACATTCTCATAGATTTTCCATTGATGTTTTTGCTCTCTTTTCTATTTCCAAGGAATACATCAATGAACTGAACAGGGTAAGAAACATCAATGGTATTTAATTATTTAAAAAGTTTGTTCTTTTAAAAATGTTTTTTACAGGCTGCACTTCATTGGTTTCAGCAGAGAGAACTTCTGAGAGAAAAACAGAGTGATAAAATTAATGTACCAAATTTTTTCTTAAAATAATTGGCAAAAAGTGTATTTTGGCAGTCGGAAAAGTGTTTTAGAGAAAAATATTTTTCCTATGGCATTTACCATTTCCTTGAACTTTTTAGTCAGATACTCAAAAATGTCTAATTAATTATATTGGTAATTCTAGAGAATACTATTTTTATTGCTGTAACTATGAGGAGACAAAGCATTAGTGCGGATGGGTGGACAGATGGATGGATGGATGGATGGCTGAATAAATGCATAAATGCATGCAGTTATGGACTGGTCAATTGTTTGCCCTTATCACCAAAGCTGCAAAATACTTATTAAGGGCATATATAAAGCAGTATATCTATTCCAATAACCTTTTAAATAGTTACAGTTAATTATTCACTTGTTATTTTATTTTTTTAATTTTATTTATTATTTTTAGAAAGAGAGGAAAGGGGAGAGGCAGAGAGGGAGGGAGAAATCAATGTATAGTTGCCTTTCACCTGCCTCCAGCTATGGACCTGGCTGGAGACCTGGCTTGCAACCAGGTTATGTATCCTGGCTGGGAATCAAACCAGGGACCTTTGGGTTCTCAGGCCAGTGCCTTATCCACTGTGCCGCCAACCAGGGCCTATTCACTTCCTTTAAACATGACTTTTTAGATCTGGTTTGTCTATTAAATTTTTAATAGATTTGGTATTAAGAAACTACACAGGTACTCAAAATTTGTGAGATAAAAATACATGTTCTTAACTATCCTTTATTCCTGAATAATTCTTCTCTTAGAAGTATGTGAATAATATGAATAAGAATGAATAAGCTGAAGTAAAATCCTTTCTTTTAAAGTGAGTAGATCCAATATAATAAAAAGAAAGAAGTAGAAGCATTTTTTAAAAATAGCCTGCCTAAACTGAACAAATTATTCTCTTAAAGATAAAACATATATTGACCAGAATTAGTTGAATAATGAACACTGATATTCTGAGCTTAAATTCTCTGGTCATAAAAACTGAGCACTATATACCTGATGGAGAAATTTCATTTTCCTTAAGTATTTATATGCCATTAAATCGATACTTTGGACAATTTTATTTACCATTAGGTTGATTTTTAATCCAATGTTCCTATTTAATAAAAAGAAGTCAAGGCACTTGAAGAAGAATGTAAGATTATTTATGCTGATTTAACACAACATATAAGCATAAAAACAGTTTTTGTTAAACTCTGAAATTCAGATTAAGGAAGTAAACTTTGGTTAGCTCAGGCCAAAGGAGTCAGGCTTTTTTGTTTTTCTTATTTGGCTTCAACATTCTGTCTTCTTTGGCATCTGTTTTATTTTGTATTTATTATTTTATATTTGAATATCTGTTATGAAATATAAAATAATTTTTTTTCTCTCCCTAAGGAGTATGTCATGAATGACTCTGAAGTAAGACATCTTTATTTTAATAAACTCTATATTATGTATCATACATAGTATAAGTTGCATGTTTCATTTTAAGAAAGCTACTTTCTCAAATTGAGCATTTGTTTTGCCCAGGCATGTACAGTTGTGCCAGGAAAATAAAAATTACAGGAGGAAATTTATCATTTAAAAATGATAATTATACTTACCTGGCAGGGGAGAAACCATGATCACGAAGGTAGTTTTCCCAGGGCGAGGCTTATCCACTGCACTCTGGATGTGCTGACCCCTGAGGTTTCCCCAAATGTGGGAAACTCCACTGCATAATTTGTGGTAGGAAAAAAATGATAACCAGTGAAAATATTATTTATTAAAATAAAGAGTAAACAGCAAAATTACATGAGTACGTGAAACTCCAACAAAACCTAGCTTTTACCAACCCAAGGTATGAGATCATTCTCTTCCATGTTCAAGATAGTGCTTGGTCAGAAAAGAATCTGTGTAGCAATAACCTAAGATCAATGGGCTGTGGTACCTATGAAAATATGAAAAACCATCTGTTGGCCCATAATATCTGGTTCATCAGCTGTCCCAAGAGATGAATACTCTGTTGAATATTATAATCAATCTTTTCAAATATATACTTGGGAACAAAAATGATATTAATATGTAATTATAGACATGCATGGTTTGGAAGAAAAACAAAATATTTCAAAGGGTAGCTGTTTTAAAAACTAATGCAATTTTAGTTTCATACTAATATTGGTTGTTGTATTTTATGTTTTCAATTTGTTCACATCAAGTAGGTGAAAATAAACATATAACCCAGGGGTCTGGGTAGCCCTTTTCAATAGGGTTCTTCCTCAGAGATTTCACTTTTATTTTAAAAATCTGTATTCATTTTGCATCCTACTCAATCATATGTCTGTGTTTATATTAATAAAAATGTTTTTAATTATTAGATAAGTTATTTACCCCCCTCTAATATATTTTAAATAAAATTGACACTCCAAGAAAATACATTATATTGGCTCTGGAGCTTTTCACAACACTTATTTCAATTCTGAAACCAAAGAGCTTGCAAACTGGTATAAAAAGTGTGAAACTAGTTTATTTCTATTCTAAAAGTCCCAGAGTCAGTAACACTGTTTGTTTTATTTTTTTGTTTTGTTTTGTTTTGTTTTCCTTTTAGCAGAAGTTACCTAGCGCTAGTTCATCAAGTGAGGTAAGTGACTTGATGTTTATTCAGTGTTTCAATTAGTTAGAAAATGTTTAAGAAAGCTCGTTGTACTGTTATACAAGGTGCAAGGTGTGTAGCTCTATCTAAATTTTAACACAAATAATTGACTTGCAGATATAAAAAGGCTACTCATCAGCGACAAATATTATAGAATTGTTTCTGGGAACACCATCCTATCTGGTTTCTGAGAATACCATCCTATCTGGTCATATCTGTTATGCCCAACCATTTGGTTTTTCCTAATTATTTTGCCCTTCCCAGATATTGGTAGAATTTAATCTTGTCATTAAAATTACAAGAATGAGTCTGTTTCTAGATCAATTATGTAAACACCTTATATACTGTGCAGAAATCAACCAATTCTAAATCAATCTGGCTCTGGAATCCTTTGCACTTGTTAAAGGAAAAAGAAAAAGATAGGTTTAGAAGGGGATGGAGTCCTTCCTAACTTTGGGAGCAGAGTCTCATCCAAGTTACAAAGTAAAACCATACCAATTATGTGCAGTTTCTATGAACTAAGTAAAGGTGAATATTTCACACCCACCTTCAACATTCTACAGAACTTCCCCAATGAAAGCAGTGAGAAGAAAAAGGTCAACTCGAATATAGCATGAACCTCAAATTATGTACCTTGCCTCAGGTATCCAGGAATTTGTTGCTAAAATCAGTTTGCTATAGTTATTTAGCAATAGTTTGCTTAATTAATATTCTTAACTGTACATTAGTAAGTCATAAAATTAAAATTGTGCATTTTTAAATTTTTTAAGGAAGTTGTTCACGCCAGCGCTGAGGTGAGATGTATTTGCTAATTAAAAAATACATGAATGATACCCAGGATATGTTACTTAAACAACATATATATATATTTTTTTTTTCTTCTTTTTAACAGAAACTTAGTTCAAGGGAAGACATACTCAAGCAACACTCTTTGGTAAAATTTCATTAAAATTTTTATCAAAGGCAAATGTGCCAAGATATTAATTAAAATGTTGTGTTAATAAATTATTTATTTCTTTTAATATCTGCTAGACTTTAATCCATAGTAAGCAGTCTAAAAGACTCTAGATATTTAGTGATTCCTCTCTGAAAATAAAACCAATTTTTATCCCAACCATTTAATACATGGTTTCAGTTGAATATTTGTATTTTATAGCCTGCTTTTGGATCTGAATAACATGGTATTTTAATGTTAGTCTATAAAGATTTAGTCAGACTTGAATTTGACTCTAAACTATACCTTTTACCAGAATGTGATATTAGACTGTTTCCTTATCTACTATAAGCCTATAACCTAAGTTCTAAAATGACAATGTAATATTAAATGATTTAAAGTAATTAATACAAGTCAAGCACAAAACATCCCCTCAATAAATGTGGCTAGTAGCAGAACTTCATCATTGTTTTTGCTGAATTCACCTATCATTCTTATTTAATTTGATCAAAGTTATATCTTCATAGTCAAAACCTAGTTTTCTCTTAGTAATTCTGACATAAGGTACACTGTAGGTAAAATTATCTGAATATGCATTTATACCTGTATTTTAATTTATTCCAAGTTAAAAGATATTTTTCTGATGCTTTAAAAATAATTGAACAATTTCAAATTATTTGTAATGGAAATAACACCAAAGTAGGATTAATAGTCTCTCATCCCTTACTCTCAAGAAATGACATTGTAGGATTCTAGCATTGACACCAGAAAATGATGAGTTTGGACTGACTGGTGTCCAAGCAATTGAAAATATTTTTCCTTTTTAATAGGAACAGCTGAACAGATACAACCAACTCCTGCTGGTAATATTTTATTAATTATAATTAAAAAATCATATTCTGCTGAGTTAAAATACATTAAGTTTTAAATTGGGTTACTTCTAAATATGTTTTCATTTTCCTTAAGAAATTATATATTCCAGATTTGATCATTAACAATAATTGACAACTTATTTATATAATTGCCTATATTGTTTCTGTCAAAGCTATTTCTATTTAAGCCTAGACTAATGTGAAATAAAAGTATAGTTATACTCATTTCCTGATATTATTTTAAAGACTGAGTGAATAATTTGTTATTCAGCTAGTCCTGAATCTGATTAGTTACAAATCCAATAAAATGTTCATTCTTTCTCCTCCTTTACCCACTTACCAGTCTCTGTCACACTTGCTATATTCATGAGACTGCTGACAACATTCTGAAGGTCCTTCATCAAAATGTGATTATGGAATATTTAAATTCTTAATATGCTGAGGATATAAATAGATAAAAAACATACCAAATCAGCAGAACCTTCTCATCACTATTTAGTTTTGGTCCTTTTGAGTATCATAAAGTCTTTTACTTCAGAGAATAAAACAAAACAAAAACTTTCAATTACAGTAAATAAGCAACTTAATTAGGACTTTAAGGAATAGGTTTGTCCAAATTTAGCAAAATTACATTTTCACATTTTCTTCAGTTAGGGTAGAAAGAGGAAAGTCAATAATTTAATATGGATCGCAATCATTACTCTTGTTTTTGTTACTAAGCTGTATGTGCTTAAAATCCAAATGAATTTAAATATATCAGCACCCTGAGGGAATTCATCATTACTGATCTACAAATTACCTAAATAATAAATTTTGTTACTTTAGCAAGTGTTAGAATTATACTGGTCTTGCTCATGGTGTTCATCATATTTCACAGTTGTGTTCCCAGTATTTAGCATAGACTTGAGTGAATGAAAGCATTTAGGAAATGTTCATTATTCATAGATAAATAAAATCAATATATTAAAACAGAATGTTTTCTCTTCCTTAGGAAGCTGTCCAGAAGCAGGTGAGATAAAATTAAATAATCTAGAATGTTTTATTTTCTATATGTTATGTTTTTATAACTTATGCATCTTTCTCTCTTTTTATTTTTAACAGAAATATATTCCAACACAGAAATTGTTGTACTACCCAGAACTGGTAATATTTTATTTAAAAGTTATCTAAGATAAAATTTAAATAAATAATTAACAAATAGCCATGAACAGAAAATACATAGTCCTGGAGAATTTGTAGGTTATTTTCCCCTAGAACATAGAACCTTAAAATTCTTTATTTTTCCAAAATATACTAATCTCAGCCTTTAATTGAATATTTTTTCTAAAGTTAGAATATTAAAAAGCTTTTTGATATTTTTCCATAATTTGACATAGAATACAGTTTATCCTAAACTTCATGGATGATGACATATTCTTAGTACGTGTTCAAATGAATGTGTTATACCAGAAGATATCTAATTAAAAATGTATTTCCTTTTATACAGGAACAACATCTCAAAACTAATGAAAACAACTACTTTCAATTGGTAATATTTGCTTAATAAATTACACATTTATACTATATTTAAAGTTTAAATAGGTTTATTTTTAAATAGGCTCATACTTTTGAGGAGATTTCTTTCTCTTCAAGGACTTATTTCGTCCTCCCAAATATTGAAATGACTTCTATTTATACATCAGTCTAAGACATGAGAACTACTTGTCCCCACTTGTTGGAATAGGCAATGTTCTATTCCATCTGCTTCAATTGATGTGGGCATCACATTTATAATCATAAGTACTAATGATATATTAATTTCCCTGGTTACATTAATTTCACTTTCAACACTTTCCTTAATTTTATATGTCCAAGATTTAATTCTCAAATTTAGTTTATAAATTTGAAATCTCAAATTCAGCTATAATTATACTACCTTAAGTGAGGCATGTTGAAAATTGGTTCACTCTTCTTTTGAAGAAATCATCTGGAAAATTACTAAATTGTCTTCATCAAAACTCTCCTGGTCCTCTATGATCTTCTCATCTGTGAAATGAGTTTATCAGTAGTACAAAACAGATTCTGCCCTACATCCCAGTAATTCCACATTATTTCTGAGCCTTCTGATTTCATTTTAAGGCAATAACCAGTTACTATGAAATGTATGCTGCCAAAACAATTATGATTCTTGTAAATAGTAAGGCCAATTCTGTACCAGTCACAGAACCCTGGAACCACTACTTGCCATTTAGTGAATCTTGTCAAGATTGTTGAGATTGCTCTATATGCCTTAAAAGAAATTGTCTCTAGGTAATACAATTGGCAAATTAGTGTCAATTCCCAAATCTCTAGCATGAAAGTATTTAAAATAGATTGTCTCTTCTGTCTTCAAAGTTTTAAAAGGTAATTCTGATTTGATTCTCTCTTCTTTCTAGAGAGAGCCTATAGTGAATCAGGTAAATCATTGTGTGTGCCTGTGTGTGCACATGTGTGTGTGTATGTGTGCGTGAGTGTATATATATTTTAATACTGCCCCAAATATTGTTTATTAGCAGTCATTGTTTTTGGGAGGGGAAAGCTATTGTACTAGTTGCATCATGAACTAATGCTGTACTAATATTTCTTAGCTGTTGCCAAGTATTGGACTCTGCAGTGCTGGTTGTAACACTGCTGTGAAAGATCAGATCTAGGTTACCAAAAGAAAATGAAAGAATAATTTTATGTCTATCCCTAAGCAAAGATAGTTTCAGGTCAACTTTTAAATTAGGACAATCCCAACTACCTACTCATGTTGTCAAAATTTAACTTTTTATTATTTTATAGTAGTATGTAGTGGAAATAATCTGAATTTTAAATTTAGGTTGATACCTTCTAATTATATAACCTTAAGCAATTTGTGTATTATCTTTGAGTTCTGCTTTCTCATTTGTGAAAAATTAAAATGTTCCTATCAATTTATTTTCTCCCCAAACTCTCATATACTACTTTTTGCAGTAGTTTTTGTGTAATTACTTTTAAAGACAGTAACTGTGCATTCAATTATCTGGCTTTCATCTAATGATAATTTAACATATATATGACATATATACAAATAAGTATATACAACATATATACTAATTTTTTTAAATAAAAACATTAAAGACAGCCAAAAATTTTCTCAGTATGTGTTTAGAGATTAAACAACAACAACAAAAAACTTTTCTTTAAGATTTAAAACACAAAAGTTATCAATTGATTTTATAATAATGATTCCTCACTATGCATCAAATATTATTCTCAATTTCTTCTGAAATTCTCTAATTACTCATTGGCTAAGGTAAAAGGAAAATAAATGCAATTATTCACTTCATTTGAATTCCAAAGAGTACACTGGCCTAAACTTTCATGTAATTGTTAAAAATGAATGTGATAACTATACACATAATTTTTCTTAATGATAATATTTGGTAGTAATAATATATTCTATTGTGCTATTTAGGTAGATTTAAGTCACAAAACTAATATTTTTTCCTTCTCTATTGAGGAACATGCCTACATCTACATTGAGGTAAGTTGGTTTTATTATACTTATTTTGTTATCTAAGTGGTTTACTAAAAAGAAAAAAATCAGATATCATATTACTTGGAATATTTGTATAGTCAGGTCACCACAGCAAATCTTGAAATGCTTTTATTATTTTTCTAATTTCAGCAGAGTTCAATATGAGTATATTTTTCATAAAAATATAGAGAATTATATTAATATATAGAAATAAGTGAAATGTTATGTTAGAGCAACAGAGGTAACTTTTCCAAAATTTCAAAAAGAAAAATACTTTGGTTCCAAAACTCTAGTGTTTAGAGGCACTAGACTAGGAATCAGAGAATTATTTTTTTCTCTATTTTTGGCATTTCTAAAAGCTAGCTGTATTGACCCTGGGTCAGGGAGACCCTTCCTTTGAACTGAGTATTTTCATGGAAAATTAAATTACAGGGCTAAATGGCAAAAATTGTTTTTTCCAATCCAAGTGCCATGAGTTTACACATTATGTAATAATTTAATTAAATTCACACTAGTGCTAAAAGAGGGGGAGGGGATTGGTAATTGGACCTGTGTTAGTAATGTGCAGATTCCTGGAGTTCAATACCAAAGAGTGACTTAAAATCAGTGTCTTATTCATCATTCTTCAGGCACCAAAAAAAAACTTTCGGAACATTTCTTCATTATGATCCACCTCTACTGAAGTGTTTGACTTCTCATTTTTCCTGAGTGTAATCATATCTTGTGATATTATCAATGGCCATGCCAGGAATGAATTAAATGATTCATTTTTAAAAATACAAAGCAGCCATTGATCATACACTGTTGATTTTCAATTGTCTTTTCCTCTAGCCTTTCCAGCAGCTTGATGCCTATCCCTTTGCTGCTTGGTATTATCCCCCACAAATCATGCAGTACGTTCCTTCCGCTCCAGTCTACGGCATCACTCAACCCATCACCTCTGGGAGCATTGAGAAAACTGACATTATGCCAGTGGTGGTAAGTCTATTTAAATTACTACGTATTAGTGTTTTACTAGAAGAAATGAAAGAAAATTGTTTATGGAATATACCATAAAAACAGACTTAACAAATCAAGGCTTAGTTGCTCATATTAGAATTTTCCAAAATGGAATTTAGTAATACTTTCTGGCCTCTGTAGCTAATGTTAATCCCTTACTTAGGCATGTGTGGAAGGAAGAGTGCCATCTATCCTACAAGTAAAATTTATTCCCGTAGAGGAAAAACACTTCCCCTCATTTAAAATTATAAAACATGCTAATATATAATTCAACATTATGGTCCTTGAACTTGTACTGACTTTTTAAGGATTTTATTTATTATTTTTAGAGAAAGTCAGAGAGGGAGAAAGACATCAATGAATGGTTGACTTTCACCTGCCTCCAGCTACAGACCTGGCTAGAGGCCTGGCTTGTAACCTGGTTATGTGCCCTGGCTAGGATTTGAACCAGCGACCTTTGGGTTGGAAGGCCTGCACTTTATCCACTGTACCACCAGCCAGGGCCTGATTTTTAAATGCCTTTTATTGGTTTGAACTGTGACAGAGTTAACAATGCAATATGGGGAATAGAGCAAATATTTTGACACCCAGAAGCCCTAAATTCAAATCCTGGCACTTTTACTTGTAATAATATAATGATGTTTACTTTTCATAACTCTGAAGATTAATTAGTAAGTATAATAATCTTTGTTAAGTATGGTGCTAGGAAAATAGAAATAATATGCAGTTGCAAATTTTTCATTATTTAGTAAAATTTTATTGCTGACTACCACATTTAGCACATAATTTTAACAATTTTTGTCCATTCAGAAAAATTAAGTAAATTCTCAGGATTTCCACAATTAAGGAAATTACCTGTCTAACCTTTAATCCTATTTCCTTATGAGAATGAAATACAAATATTATTGTATGCTGTAAAATTTTTTTAAAGATTTTATTTTATTATTTTTAGAAAGAGGGGAAGAGAGAGAGGCAGAGAGGGAGAGAGACATCAGTGTATGGTTGCTTTTCACCTGCCTCCAGCCACAGACCTGACTGGAGACCTGGCTTGCAACCTAGTTATGTTGCCCTGGCTGGGAATTGAACCTGCGACCTTTGGGTTCGCAGGCCAGCGCCTTATGCACTGTGCTACCAGCCAGGGCTGTATGCTGTAAAATTTTTATTCTGTTTTGTTTTCTGAAATCTAGCTCTTTGTGATTACCTTAGCACTTAGAAAGTAATTAAATGGGCTTATACATTTACAAATTTTTATTTCATAATCTTATTATAACTTCATTTTAACTGATATAATTTATAATATGGAAACTCCTATGCAACTACAGGGATGTGGCTATTACTAACTGTCCACAAAGATGTGACTTTGAGATTTGGTGAACCCAACCGTGGGGCCTGTGGTCCTGATCTTTAGGATTACTGCAGTGAAATCCTTAGCTAGTCACAAAATGACACCAAGCGTTTGTCTTTCAAGGCAGACGGAAATGCCTACAGAGTTGTTTTATTTGCCATCATCCCCTATATTGAGCTTCTAATTACTTAGGTTAATGTTTTCCTTCTCCCTTTTGAATAAAGGAAATGATAAAATTCTGGACTATTGTATGTTGAAGCTTTTTCTCCTAATTACCATACTGCAAAAGATAATACTTATAAAGCAAAATTTTTTTAAAACTCTAAAACTGAAAATCCAGAAACTGGATATTGAAGAGATAAGCGCAGATATAACATTGTGAACTTCATTTTGAGACAAGGAGAAAATGACTATTAAATAGATCATATAATAATGTTTTTTCCCTCAAAATATGTTCTATAACTAACCACATATTTCGTTTCCTATTTACAGGTGTGACTGGAAAATTCATTCTCTAGATTTCTCCTGTCTGCTATGTAAATCTTCCCTACCCAAAGACTTTGACTGTTATTTTAGAACAAGACATTCACTAACTGAGAGTAATTTTTCTCCTTGAGTTCTCCACTATATATTATAGATAACATGTTCTTATTTTCCTTAAGCTAAGTTTTCCTAACAGTTGATTGTCTAAATTCCAGCTCTATCATGTCAGCATGAGGTCACTGAAACAGGGGGTATTCAAGTCTTTACTAAGTTTCTGCTCTAGAAATTTTGTTTAAGAAGCTTTTGAATTGTTTCCTCTGTAAGTGCCATCATTTCAAATAATTGTGCGCAGTGACTAAGATTATTTCTTTTCAATAAATTCCATTTTAAAGCACGATCTGTATTTTCTGTCATTATTCCATTTAGCTGTGTTTATATAATCTTTTTAAAAGCATTTATGTATGTAACATTGTGTTTTCATTAAATTATTTATGACACTTTCAAACACATTTTAATGAAAAAAAAAAGTCAAAATGTCATTTTTGCCTGATGCTGGAAAGTTATAAACTGCATCCAAGATCTTTCATTTGAAGTCAGCTATTTATAGAATATTTTCTATAGGAAAAAGAATATTCTCCAGAGAGAAAGAGAAGTATGGCAGTTGAGAGTGCACTGAAAATGTGAACAACCTGATTATGTGATTTACTTATGTCATCACGTCCTGCCTGGGCCCAATCCACTTGATTATCCCCAAATTTACAGCTAGGTAAATTATATAACAATCATTGAAGTGATTGTCTCAGAACACACATGGTCATCTAGTGTCTATAGTGAGCCATTGATTGTCCTTCAAAGCCAAACAAAGAGCTGTTTCAAATAGTTCCTTGTTCTTATATTCTCAAAGCCTCAAATGAGAGTTACTTTTCAACCCAAACTTTCATGATTCTTTAAGAACTATTGTATTTTTCAGGCCATAACAAACAAGTGACAAGTCCTCTGGTACTATAGCCTAAACGATCCAATCGGTCATCAGTTGCTCTTCATCCTACCAAATATACATATATATGCATAATACACAAACATGATTTTTTGCTTTTAAAGTAAAAAAATTCATTTAACAATGCTTTTTTTCAGTGTTAAGACGTACAAGACAAACCATTTATTTTTGCAATCTATAGATTTGTCAACACACTCTTTGACTACTAAATCTGCAGTAATTTAATGAAGATGCAGGGAGGGTGCTGTGTCTTTATAAAATGTATCTCTTAGCTTCAGTCATCATGTTATTTGCCAAGGCATCAAGGGTATTTGAGATACTTATAGTGTCATAAATCCTATATAAACAAAGTCATCAATCAAATAAATGTATGATGAACCATGGGATAAGACAGTAATGTTTCCTATAAACTAAACTGTGGTGCAAGCCTGTCCTTAAAACTGTCCCATAAGATTATGAAGTTGAAATCTCTAATATGTAAGATGAAAGCAAACCATTTTTGGTATAATTTTCCTTCTTTTTAAATCAGAATAAAAGAAACATGCATTTATCAAGTTCCTAACTGAACAGCAAGTATTAGAAATTTACCTGATTCATACCTCATTTAAAATACCTATCTGTTGTGATAGGTATTAATGCCTCATTAAATTTTTAGTAATCTATTGTTACTCTCCAAGAAGCTATTGCAAAAGCCAAATGGAGAAATAATATAATTCACTAATCTGGCATCTTTTGGTCTTTAACAGTCATTGAAAATTCCCCGCTTGGCAAAATTATTATAGAAATAGACAGGTTTCTATTCAATACTTTTTAACCTCCTTACTTCACACTCCAGTAAGGGAATATGAGGATTTGACCAGTTGCTAAGTATATCCATTTATATATAAGTACAATCTGAACTAAGAACCTATCATGAATTGTTTAGGCTATCACTAGACTTAAAAGGAGACAAACTCTAATTGCAACACCAACTATTACTAGACTAAAACAAAGCCCAGTATGAACAACATGTCAGCATGCCATTCTCAACTCCAAGTAAGTACATAGTAAGATAGAGAACAACAGATCACAGAGCCTGTTCTGTGTAAGAAGATCAGAAGTTGCCTTCTCCAGGTAAATGCTCCAACAGGCAAGGGGTTGGTAACATGATGTTATGGTAGAATACCTCCAGTAGAAATTTGACGTTCTTTTCATACAAAGTATCTAAGTTTATAAATGAATTTTTATTGAGAAAATGGGGGTGGAGTGGATCATCACATACTCTCTGATGGTCCATGTCAAGGTTGAATCCTGATTATAGTGAAGCAAAACCAAGCAGTAGGAAATTAAGGCAACCATCATCTACAGAAAATAAAGAAGTCATGATTTTATCATAAAAACACTCAGTGAGAGTTTCAGGAGTATTTAGAGTTGGGGGTTCTCTAAATCTTCCAAATCTTCCCATATATTTATTTTTCCCTAATAATTGGGACCCCACTTTCCTAAATTTCCATGAGACCTACCAAATTTCTGAATTTGTGTCATTTTAATTGCTGTAGTTTAAATGTTGTGCCTACCCCTAATTCATATGTTAGATAATTGATCCAACTGTGATGGTACTCAGAAGAGGGGTTCTTTGGAAACAATGAAGTTGTAAATGTGGAACCCTTAGTAGTGGTATTTGTGTCCTTACAAGAAAATATGTGAGAGAGATGATTTCCCCTCCCCCATCTCTCCGTCTCTCTGCTACAAGAAACCTAGCAAGGAGATTGCCATATTGCTATCTGCAAGCCAGAAAGAGAGCTTTTACCAGACATAGAAAGTGTTCACACCTTGATCTTTGACTCCTGGCTACCAGAACTATGATAAATAAATATTTTTAAAGCCATAGAGATTGTTATGGAAGCTTCAACTAAGACATTAATTGTGTAATTAAAATTTTCAGCCTTCAATTTTTTTAAAATTAAAGCTAGTATCATAAAAACATACACTTATAACCTGTATAATCTTATTAACCAATGTTGCCTCAATACATTTAATTTAAAAATGTAAAACTCTATGACCATAAGCAGTGAAAGATCCTCGAGCATGGAACCATGATGTATAAGAATTTATTCCACTCTCAGGAATCCCATGGTGCCAAGTGACATAAATAAATTTATACAAGGTTTGCAAATAAGAAAAGAACCTAATAGTTCATGTAAGTAACCATTCCAATAGTCAATAAAGGACAGTTGGATTTAGGAACTTAAAGGTGGCAAATAACTTTTGTTCACCTTCATCATCACTCCTTATCTAACTGGACTAACTTAATTTGCAGTTTATAGAAAAGATGGCTTGCCCAAATCTTAGGGCTCTATGGTCATTCAAGACCTCATCCCAGAGTAAGTGATTACACTGCAGCTTCTTTGAGTGTCCATGCGTCAATAGAAGAATGGTAATTGGCATTGCTTGGATCAAGGACCTCTCCCTTTGGATAAGGGGTTGTAGTAGCTTGATAATCCTGGAATGCAACAAATGCTCAATTCTTTATCCAAGAGTCATTAAGTTTTCTTACTAAATGTTAAGAAATATCAAATAATTATAGAAGTTCAAAATTAAATCTTGAACATCTATTCCAGATGTCCATAATAAATCTGGTCTGTCTGTGTAAATGGTTTGAGTCCTCGGAATCTTTGCAGCAATTGAAAATTTAAGATGATGATTGTGTAACTAACACTGTGCAGAATTGCATCTCTGAGTAATAAACAGAGAAGAGGATGAAGTAGGATTTAAACAGCAAGTTTTAGCCCTTATCCTGCTTCTTATTTTTAAAATTTCACCCCCAATAACACTAAATCCATGCATCCTACAATAGGATTATCTAGCCACTCCACAGCTACTGAGGAAATCAGGTCCTATTATTGAATGGTATTGAGTCCAAAAGCAAAGATGTTATTCTGCATTGGTGAGACCCCTCCCATAGAGAAGAAAACAACAGGTGGACATGACATTGGAGAAAAAACACAGCATTTTAAATTTAATAAACATTAAAAATTTTAAAGTAACAAACATTCACTTAGAAAAACTCACATATCAAAATGAATTACAAAGAAATATCAGTAGTACCTAAGGGTACCCTCATGTTCTCTATCAAGATCTGTCTCCCCTCAGATGATAACTACTATTTCACCAGAAATTAATTTTATAGATTCGGATAGAGTCTATTTATTAGGTTGTAAACTGTGTTATATTCTGCATCTAGTTACTGCCACTCAGTAGTACTTATATGGAATTCATCCAAGTTGGTTTGTGTGGCAGTCATTCATTCATGTCAACCATAGTATAATAATCCATTACGTTGTATGTTACAATTTATTTATACAAAATACCATGGATTCACATTAGTGTTGATTTAATTTAAGATCTTCAGAATTACACCAGTAAGAACATTGGGTACATATATTTAGTACATATATATATATTTCAATTTGCTATATACTTGAGTGAAACCACTAGTCAAGAGATATGTAAATGTTTACCTTTGACAGAGACTGGCACTGGTTTCCAAGGTTCTTGTGCCCCTTACATTGACATCAGCATTGTTTGGCATTCTTTTTTTTTTTTTTTAAGATTTTATTTATTATTTTTAGAGAGAGGGGAAGGGAGATAAGCAGAGACAGGGAGAGAGACATCAATATATGGTTGCGTTTCACCTGCCTCCAGCTACAGACCTGGCTGGAGACCTGGCTTGCAACCTGGTTATGTGCCCTGGCTGGGGAATTGAACCAGCGACCTTTGGGTTCGCAGGCCGGCACCTTATCCACTGTGCCACCAGCCAGGGCCTGTTTGGCATTCTTTTTGCTTGTTTTTGCGAACAATTGGTATGGCAATTGTTTTAAGTTTATTTCTTCTGATAGTTGTGTCATTATGTTATATGACAGATTTAATTTGCATTTTTCTGAGGGCTAATGATGTTGTGTACCTTTTCATACATTTATGGACCACTAATTTATCCTCTTTTGGTGAAATGCCTATTCAAGTCTATTACCCACATAGTATTGTATCAGTTGCCTTTCTTTTTATTCTTTTTATATTTTGAAATAAATTTATTCTTTTGAAATTTTTTTATTGTTATTGTATTACATTCATCTCATTTTCCTCCTGTGCTCACCCATTTACCACCCTCCTTAGCCTCCCCCCCCACAGTCAATCCCACATGTTGTTTGTGTCAGTGGGTCATCAATGCTAGTTCCTTGACTAAACTCTTCCCCTTCCTTGCCTCCCTCTCCCTCACCCCTACCCCCTCCGCTCTAAACACTGAAAATATGTTCCTTGTATTCTTTTTGTTGGTTCTGTTTTGTGTGCTTGTTTGTTTGTTCATTAGTCTCCTGTATTAAGGGAGAACATGCAGTATTTAATTTTTGCTACCTGGTTTATCTCACTAAGCATGATTCTCTCCAGTTTCATCCATTCTATCACAAATGGTAGGAGTTCTCTCTTTTTTTCTGCTGCACAAAACTCCATTGTGTAAATGTACCTAAGTTTTTTGATCCATTCACCCACTGAAGGGCACTTAGGTTGTTTCCAGCACTTGGCTATTGTAAGTAGTGCTGCCTTTCTTACTGAAATATGCTCAGTTAAGTTGTAAGCAAGATAGAGACTGGATCCAGATGAAGAGTTTATGCTTGGCCAGGCCAAGATTTGAGATATTAATTAGAAACTGAGGTGTGAAGGCCAAGAAGGCAAGTGAAATGTATGAGTTTGGAAATGAAGAGAAAATAATGTTTGATAATACACATTTAGATGCTCTCAGACTGTGGATGGACTTAAAGCCATTGAAAAATATCAATACCAACCCTGGCTGGTATTGAGTAAGGCTAACTCCTAGGGTACTTCGCTCTAACAGGCTTGGGAAAGGAAACAGCAGAAGGAAACTACAGAGAAGTAACTAGTGAGTTAAGAGAGAAATCATGGGTTTAAAGGTTTAGGATTTTTTTTTCTTTCTTTTAATTTAATTTCATTGTTGTTGTATTACATTCATCCCATTTTCCCTCTCTTCTCTCCCCTGCCCTACCCATCCATTCCCCACCAAAGTCAATTCCACTTGTTGTCCATGTCCATGGGTCTTCATGCTAGTTCTTTGACTAACTGCTCCCCTTCTTTGCCTTCTTCTTCCCCCTAATCCCTCCCCTTCCCCTCTGCCCACTAAAGGTCTGTTCCTTATATTCATGTATCTGGTTCTGTTTTGCTTATTTATTTTTTTGGTTCATTAGTGTCCTATATTGGATGAAATCATATGGTATTTGCCTTTCACTAACTGACTTATTCCACTAAGCACAATCCTTTCCAGTTCCATCCATATTGTTGCAAAGGTAGGAGGAGTTTTTTCTTTCTTTCTTTCTGCTGTGTAATATTCCACTGTGTAAATGTACCAAAGTTTTTTGATCCATTCACCATAGATGAAAATGATGAACACTTAGGCTGTTTTCAGTGCTTTGCTTTTGTAAATGGTGCTGCTATGAACATAGGGGTACACAGGTTCTGAATTGTGTTTCAGGGTTCTTCAGGTATAATCCTAGTAGTGGAATTGCTGAATCAAAAGACAGCACCATTTTTAGTTTTTTAAGGAAACTCCATACTGTTTTCCATAGTGGCTTCACCAGTCTGCATTCCCACCAACAGTGCACCAGGGTTCCCTTTTCACCACATCCTCACCAACACTTGTTTGTTGATGATTGTCATTCTGGCAGGTGTGAGATGGTATCTTATTGTGGTTTTAATTTGCATCTCTCTGATGGCTAGTGATGTTGAGCATTCTTTTATATGCCTTTGGCCCCTTTGTATGTTCTCAGAGAGGTGTTTGTTCAGGTCCTTTGCCCATTTTTTAATTGGGCTGTCTGCCTCCCTGCTGTTGAGTTGCACAAGTTTTTTATATATTTTGGATATCAAACCTTTAACTGAGATATCATTAGCAAATATGTTTTCCCATACAGTTGGTTCCCTTTTAATTTTGCTGGTGTTGGGAGAACAGGACAGGGACATGCAAAAAAAAAAAAAACTAGACCACCAACTTACACCATACACCAGAATAAACTCAAGATGATTAAAGGACTTAAATATAAGCCATTGACACCATAAAAGTCCTAGAGGAAAACATAGGAAGTAAAAATTCAGATATCCTATGCAGAAATACATTTACTGATACTTCTCCAAGGGCAAAGGAAATAAAGAAACAAATAAACAAATGGGATTACCTCAAACTGAAAAGTTTCTGTTCAGCTAAAGTTTAGGATTTCAAATGAATAGAAGTACAGTATTTCAAGTCAGAAGGGGTGATCAACTCTACCAGATAGCACTGAGAGGAAGGATAACATGAACACAATTTAGCAAGGTGGAAGTTGTACCTTGAAAAAATTAAGTGGTTTCAGTAGAAACAAAAGCTTCATAGGAGCAGGTTGATGGGAGAATGACATATAATCAGAGAAGCTGGCAGGATACTTCCACGATCATTGCCATAAGGTAACCTGAAGAATTGGGAGGATTTAAAGATCTACTTTTTAAGATGAAATTTTTTGTTAAAGATGGAAGACACAATAGCATAAGTCTGATTTCCACTTGCTCCTGACATAAGTAAATCATTGAGGATGCAGGAAAGATGGAAAAATTGCTAGAGATGAATCATTGTGTCAACTTTGGATGAACTTGAGAGTACAGGGCAAGGAGTTGGTAGAGAGTTCATTCAATGAAACAATCACTCCACAGTCAGAGACAAGGAATATCCCAGCTTCCTGTAAACTTTCTGTTCTTGGGCATTACTGGCTACAACCACATAACCCAGTTCTCGCTGCTCTAAGCAGAGTGGGTAATATGAATCAAGAGGGGCCACTGATCATGTACTGTGTAACACACTAACCACATTAAAACTTAAATAAAACCCTTTGAAGTGGAAATTGAAACTAAAAAAAAATTGAGTAACTTTCAAAGCATCACTTAACTGCTGTGTTGCAGAGCTGTAAATCAGATTTCATATTTGAAACATCTTTTTCTAGAGTGACTATAAAATTTGACATCTGATGCTGGGTGCTTTTCAAGGTGTAAAGCACAGTATGCAATGGTTTAGCTGGGACTCTGGGTATAAACCAAGGTCCTAGTTAAACAGAGCATATGATTTTCTTTCCCTCTACTTTTTGATATCTTTTAATATTCAATTCAAAGCATTTCATTTCATTTCAATTCTTCCATGACTATTTTTAATCTAAAATTAGCATTAAAGAGACCAATTAGGCTGGAAACATTAAAAATAAAGACAGCAAAATTTAACATGAATAAAGGATTAATTTATTGAAATGACTGGTTAGGAAATAGTAATAGTAAGCACAATTACAGAAACTATTTTATACATATTTTTGATAAATTCATGAAACTGTCATTTTAAAATTGATATTTTGTGGTACTTTTTGAATTAAAATTTGGAAAATAAGTTGTGAGTAGAACTCTAAGATAAATTCTATATAATATATAAAAGAAAGAAATACATTTTCAATTTTTCCATGAAAAATCATTTAAAAATTGTTAGTATTTTGATACCATGATACAAATATTAAAAAGGTGCCATACTTCCAGTCACAGTCAATTCTATGGAAGAGAGAACAAATATAGAATTAGTTATCTTATATGAAACCATATAACCTTCTCCATTTGTAATTTTGGTGTGACTAATTTACTAAAGAAATTTTATTTCAAATGCACCATATTCCTCTTCTTGCATATAAAAGTCTCCAATGACCAAATAGCATCTCAGTTGGAATTGTTTTAGAGAATTATCTGGTCTGCCCTAATCACTAAAAGTTTGTATTTAAAGTGTCTCTCCTGTTTTTTATCCCTAATTTTTAATTAATTTAAATTTGATCCATGAGTTAAAAAACAATTAAAATTTTGGAACATAATGTAGAAATGAGAATGCAAGGTGATTTTTTAAAAGAGTTCAAACATAGTTGCAAAATAGAAAAATGCTTTCAATTTTTTTTCTAAAAATGATGATAATTAAACATAAAGACATAGGTAGTTAAAAACAAACTATTCAAATCTGTCAGTAACACATAACAAATTAAAATAATTTCAAATGCAAAAATATATATCATTTATGTGAGTACATAATAGTCAACTATTTAGATATCTCTGACACATTGATAATTAAGAAATAAGTTTATATATTGATGGAGTGTCTCACTATCTTGGGTTTATTCAGAAAAATAAAATGTTGAAATATATTAAAAATAAATATAATTAGTCTAATTTCTAAACTCCTAAACTTACCAAAGTGAAGGACAAACATCAACTCTGAAATCCCCTAAGACCTTAAAAATAAATAAGTAAAAAATAAATTAATAAATAAATATGCAGCTCACTTTTCTGCCAAGAATACTTCTAAATATTCTGTGAGTAATGAAATAGCATCTAAATTGTTTACCCTCCTATTTACATATATCAGAACCAGATGTAAATTAAAGCATTTGGAGAAGGATGTGCACAAGGAAAACTTCAAAACTGTAGAAAATAATAAAACTTCTTTATTTCACACCCAGATTAACAAATTTAAATCTACCTTTATTAAGTTTCAATCTTCTTTATATTCTCAACAGATCAATTAAATCAGAATCTCTGAAATAATTTCTTCCCAATACTCAGTATCTTTGTACATAGAAAATTAGAATGTTTGTATCTAAATCTCTGTGAGGAGTAGTAGACGTTGGATTTTAGGGGAAAATGTTTCCTAGGTTATTTTATTCTATAGCTACTGTTGAGAATCCCAGATCTAAATTATGTGCATTTTTGATCCATTCATTATCCATTTATTTTTTATTCTGGATTTCTCATTTCTAATATCATATTCACATCATGAATGAAAACGGTAGAGTTAGTAAATTAGGACTTACTTATTGTAAGCTGTAAATTGTGGCAACAGGTTGAGTCACAGGGTAGGACCCTGAGGTAGGGTCAGACAGAGGCTCTTGGTTAGGCATAGCTGTCTGGGGGTAGGTGATCACTTGCTGGGAAAGAGGCAGGGCTTGGGGCATAGGAAGGGAAAGCAGGGACTGAGTGGGGAGCACAGGAGACTGAAAAAGAGGCTGAGGGACCTGGTGCATGACAGGCTGGAGCAGAGGCAGAGGAAACTGTGCGATGTTTGGGATTTGGCGTTCAAAAGTTGGCACTCCTGGACATTTAAGAAATGGCATCATGTGGTGCTTAGGAAGGATGATTCCCTTAGCACTGGGGACTTGGATCACTTCAGGCTGAAAGACAGGCAGCACCACAGCAGGCTGAGCAAGGGGCAGGACGTTTTGTGGAAAGACAGTGTAAGAGATGGGCTCAGCGTGGGGATAGAGAAAAGGCTGTGGCTGGCCATAGAACTGGATTTT